>CAKAOK010067226.1:0-18530 GCA_916701675.1 Sebastolobus altivelis | reverse complement strand
CCCCCCCCCCCCCCCCCCCCCCCACAGTAGTTTCAATTAATTAAAGCTCCTTTGTGTTATTCACCCAAGTAAGCATGACATTTTCGTTTTTTGTATAAACACAACTGCTTTGCTATGGTCATCAGCTTTTGGATTATATCGAGTGTACACGGTTAACTGGTAGAGGCTGGAATCTGAGCAGAGCCATATATAGACACTATTTGGCTGATCTTTTGACTGTTGGGCATCTCTCCAAAGTTAGGAGGCACATATGTGCTGCCAGTTTGTTCCAAGTAAATAGGCAGCAAAGGGGGCACCTGCTGCAATAGATTGGCATCTGTGTTTTTTTTTTTTCTTTTTCCTTCTATAGAATTTCAGTTGACTTTTGGGGAATGAAAAGAGAGCCAGCAGCAGGGTTACGTCTTTGTTCTGTAATTTTACCTTTAAGCACCTTTAAGCATCAGCTCCACGCCCATCAGAGTAGTTTGAAACCAAACAGGTGAAACCTCGTAGAGATACATGGATATGCAAAACACAGGATTTAAGAGAATAAAGAGTGTTTGACTACAAAATGACCAGGTCATCAACACAGCTTGGAAAACCAACAGCAACAAGAATCATGTAACATATCAGTAGTTGCACACAAGTGTACTTGCTAATAAAATTGAGTCACCTCATTTCATTTGTTGAACAGTCGGTCAATTAATCAGTTACCATCGACAGTAAATGAATCTTCAACACATTTTGGTAATCGATTTATTGTTTAACTTTATTTAAAGTGGAAAAATTGACTGCTATTACTGCTATTCTCTGTTTTATATCACAATAAAAATGAATGTCTTTGTCGATTTGGGGTGTAAGAAAATATTGAAAATATTGAATATCGCAATATTATGTTTTGTGATATTGTATCGTTTCTCAAAAACAATTTCAGTAGTGATTTTTAATCAATAGTTTACATGCAAATATTAACTCAGTCAATACTATGATGTTTGATGTTACAGGGACTGTGATAAATGCAAATGCAGATCCCACTGTTCTGGTGGCATAAAAAGAGAAAACTGTGGTCTATACCAGGCCAGTTTTCCTAAAATTAGATATTGCAATATATCGCCTTGCTCACAGTATCGCAATTTATCGCACTATATTGAATTGTAACCCCTGTATCACGATACGTATCGTATCACCAGATTATTGCCAATACACAGCCCTATAGAGAGGCGAAATCCCTCCCCTTCCGGTGGATGTGGGAGGGACTACCGTACATATTTTTCCCGAAATAAGGTCCCATGGTGGTCCACCCGAAGAGGACGGACTTCGCCTCTCTATAGGGCTGTCTATTGGCAATAATCTGGCGATAAGATACGTACGATACAGTGGTTATGATTCAATATATTGCGATATATTGCAATACTGTAAGCACGGCGATATGTTGCAATTTGTTTTGGAAAACCAAGTTTTCTCTTTTTATGCAATCAGAACAGCTGGATCTGCATTTGCATTTTTCACAGTCCCTGTAACATCCAACATCACAGCACTACTTTAACGACTACTTTAACTTACTAAGGGACGGGGCCTCTCTATTGTCGATGGACTTTTGCAACAACCAAAAAAGTGTAATTTGAAATCATCGCCTTTTGCTCTGGGTGATTGTTCGCTATTTTTCACTATTTAAAAAAAATATTTTATAGTCTAAAAGATCAGTAGAGTCATTGTTATGTGCAACCCTTAAACACAAAAGTTTTTTTTTCACTCTCCAACTACAGCTTCGATTAGTTTTTTTAATATAAACCTGCTGTCAAAGCTGCGTGGGAGCCGCGCTTCAACCTGCACTACTATGTACAGAAAACCCCAGCATCATGTTTCAGCTTTTCAGAAAGATTGATGAAAGAGACTCGAGGTAGCGGAGCAGAAGCTACAGGAAGTTGGTGCAGGACTCATGAAGGTCTCGCTATAAATTATGCGGAAGGTGTGGCGTTGGCTCGTACTGTAAGCAAAGCGCGGGACGCGTTACAGTTTTGGACACGTTTCAATACACCTGTCGGTCCTGATAATATGCATCCATTAGATAAACAGATTTTTTTGGGAGTGCAAACTGCTCACGTACGCTGCTAACACACCGACACACCCTCCTCCGTACACGCAAACATAGTCGCACCCTGCAGAGCAACACAATACTGTATAAACGCACCGTCACTGTTTTTCTCTAACTGTAACTAATGTCACACTGACTCACATCCCTTTTTTATGATCCTCTGAAATGTGGTCACACACACACACTGACCCAAACATGAATCTTCACCTGCACTTGTTTATCCAACTGTGAGTCTGAGCTCATCTCCCCAATACCAAAAAAAGAGTTTTTAGTGGTGGACTGGATGAAAACTCGTGTTTTTTTATGTCCTGAACTGTAACTCAAGTGCACAAAAAATATCAGCACACACACACACACACATACTGAGACACACACTCACACACACGCTGTGTTTGCACTGCAGTGGAAAATCTTCACTACCACGGCGGCCGGTTGCCTAGCGACCCTGTGACGTCAAACCGAGTTTCCCTCTCACAGCTGTATGTGTGTGTGTGTGAGTCTGTAAGTTTATTGGTGTGTGTCCAGCTCTTGTGTGTGTGTGTGTGTGTATGTGTGTGTGTGTGTGTTTCAGAGTGCCTACTTGGTTTACTGTGAGAGGGGAAACACCGGTCAATTCTTCTTTTGGTGTTTCTGTGTGAGGTTGCCGCCGGTATGGAGTGTGTGCATGTGCGTGCTCAAGTCGGGTCGGCCTGCTGTTACCGAAGCTGACATTTTATGTGAAAGAGCATCTAGTATAGTATCTAGTATAAATAGTACAGGATCCAGTGCAGAAGTCAAGTGTGGTTTCACATGGTTTCAGAGCTGTCAGAGACACACTGGGGAAACCCTGCTGGATGCGTGAATGCAAGTGTTTGTGCAGAAAAAGGGGATGTATAGTACGCCTCATAGACTGGAGATCCACGGGTTGCACTTCTAAATTTAATGACCTTACTAAAGAGAACCCGTTATGCTTATCTTCAGGTGCATACTTGTATTTTGGGTTTCTGCTAGAACATATTTATATTAGGGCTGTCAAAGGCTTTGTAACTTTGCAGATCTTTTACATACATTTAACAGAATTTGTCTAGACCTTTTTGTTAAGCTCTGTGCCGTTTTTATATATCAGACTCGATAGGTTTTTATAGGTTGATCTACTTAGCTAGTGAGCAAGAGAAGAAATCAATTTAATTTAGAGTGTTTCAGAGTTGCGGCTAGATCTAAAGTCAGATGTGCTCTTTAATGTTCCATATGGTGACCTCAATTTGGAAACTAGTCTTCCTTATCACACTACAGTATTTAGTAACGACATAACCGAACGGCCACATCACAAACATCTAACCCTCGTTTCTTTTACGTGTCCCTTTTTCTCGCCTTCATGCAGCCGATAATTTTCTATTTTTCCACTTGCCAGCGTTGGTTGCTAAGAGATTTATCACGCGCTCTCCAAGCATCTAATGCACGTTCTTTAGCCTGCATCACACTCCCTGCAGTTTAATTTTGTCTGCTTGTGTGTGTGTGTGTCTGTGTGTGTGTGTGTGTGTGTGTGTGTGTGTGTGTGTGTGTGTGTGTGTGTGTGTGTGTGCCTCTCAGTCTAAACTTTGCAGACTCAGACAGTTGCATGCAATATTTGTATCTGCAAGGGGACCTTGTGGTGAGCGATATCAGGCTTGTTGTTTCCTCCGTGCTTCTCCGTTGAAAACATCAGCACGCATCAGTGTTTCCCCTGCTTCTTTCACTTTACACATTTGTAACCCAGGGTTACCCTTTTGCCTCATTTTTATTTTTTTTTACCATTTTCACCACTCTCCACCTCGTTTCATTCCTCCCTGCATGCAAATGAGTGATATCTGGTTGTAAGCATTGTTCTCTTGGGTTTAAATATCTTTACATCTATGCACATTGTTTGCATTGTCAACACCCTTTTTAAATTCTAAATGTGATAGTTGCACAATTTAATAAGTAACTTGTGCAAATGTATGTTGCGTTAAAACAGATGCACATTTCTAGAAGACGATAACCAAGGGGCCAATAGAAGCTCTTTGCCTCGGTGCTTCTTTTTTCTTCCGTGCTCTGTCTGTTGTTTACAGAGGGCAAGGTCTTTTTTCTTTCTCTCTTTTGTTTGTAGTCAGCGGCGGATGTGGAAAATACTGTCGCTGAGGCAAGCGGCAACCCCCCCACTTCCTGTCTGCAAGAAGTTCCTTCTCTTACCGTTTCCTCTCTCTCTCTCTCTCTCTCTCTCTCTCTATCTCTCTCTCTCTCTCTCTCTCTCTCTCTCTCTCTCTCTCTCTCTCAATGGAAACTTTACTGTTTTTCCTGCTCTCTCCTCTTGTCATCCAGCTGGTCTGGGGACAGAGATAGGAGAGACCAGCGAGCCAGAAAAAAGATGAGAGAGCGACAGAGAGGCTGACTCTGAGGGAAGTTTTTGGCAGAAAGAGAGAGCGAGAGGAGTTTAACATTGTATTCTAGTTTCGGGTTCACGTCCAGCTTTGCTCATTGAAGAAAAATGCACATTTGTCATTACTTTAAAGCACTATTATAACACATAAAATTAAAAAAATAGCTACCTTCTAAAGAAACAAAGGTGCCTGAATAGTAAGACATGTGTCTAAACATTAAACTGCATGAAGCTGAAGAGTTTTTAGGGATTATTTCCTGGTTGGGACATCCACTTCTTCCTGTGCGTGTCCGATGATTGACAGCCGGCACAGCGTAATAATAATGCACACACTGATATGGAAAAACACTGAAACGCAGACACTGCTCCATGTTTATTTAGATGGATCATCTAGGAAAGGCACTTTTCAAAGTTAGCTTTCATACTGTATGGGAATGAGCAGCAGCAAATGACTTCTGTAAAGGTAGGAGAAGGCTATACTGTATGTTGATTATTTGCATAGACCACCCGAACTGATGTAAAGGAGAAAAACTCTAGAAGATTATCTTAAAAAAAAAAAAGTATTATCCTTAAATTCAATCAGGGGAAAAAAGCTCAAAAAAAATTACAGCAAAGGGGAGCTTTGCTGTAATTTAACTTATAGGAACCATTTGCCCTGATTGGATTGGACATATTTTATTTATTTTTTTGTAAATATATTTTATTTATTTTCATTTTGAGTTTTTATCCCACAAGAATAAAACATACAAAACAGATATATTTTACTATAATTTCTGGATTGGACATATTGACTTAAACTGGATACTAACTTGATTTCCAATGGGATATTTAATATGTAGTGTGTTCTCATTGGCTAGCTGGATTCAGCTGTAAACGCAGGGTGTTGATTTTCACACATCTGTACTCAGATATTTATAAAAGTGTATCTTTTCTTCTTTAAAAAAAACCTTTTGTTAACCCGAAATAGTGAACATAATAACTGCAGGAAGTTTGTGTAAAACTGGCCGATTATTTCCTGTGAATTTTGCGTTAGAGATGAGTTTTCCTGTTATTTTTCTAGGAACTTTTAATACAATTATCTGTCTGTATTATGTATTTTTTTTTATTTTTAACAATCAAACATATTTAAGTTCAACCAGGGATAAAAGCTCAAAATGGCAACAAAGGGGGGGCTACTAACAGGGACCATTTGCCCCCTGATTGGACTGGACATATTGACTTTATAACTGGATAGTAACACTTGATTTCTAATGGGATATTTAATATGTAGAGCTCTCATTGGTTAGCCGGATTCTGCTGTAAAGCAGGGTGGCAATTCTGGATGTCACACATGGTTTCCTGCTTTGCATCTGTACTCAGATATTTATAAAAGTGTATATTTTTTTCTTAAATCTTTTGTGTGTCCTAACCTCACATTCTTCACATTCTTGTTTCTACTACTGCAAATGTTTTCTACGCAATTCACCAATTTTTAACACATTTAAAAACTCGACTTTCCGCCAGCATTTCTTATCTGCATGTCACACGTTTCGACACATTCATGCAAATTTTGTTTTCACACACTCACAAAAGGCGATAGTCATCTGCCAGCTGTGAAATCATTGTTTCACAAGCTAAGAATCCAAATGCATGTGATGTGATATAATGTTTTCACATTATAAAACCTCAGATGTTACAGGCTGAATGTGCTTCGTATAGTAGTAGTATAGTAGCTCCGTCGGCTCACCGTAGAGCGCGTGGGAGCTGCTGTTTGAGATGTTTCCTTTTTGTCTATTTTAGCTCGTGTCGTAACTTCTGTCACAATCGTTCTGTTTCTCATATTCGAGACGAACGCATGCAGGTTTGCACAAACATACGTGCAAACATATACAAGTAGAATTAGTTTAGCTTTTTTCCTTGCAGCCTCTACATTTTCCCACTAGTACTTTGTGTGCGTTCACACTTACACAGCCACTCACACACACACACACACACACACACACACACACACACACACACACACACACTTAGCTCCGTCTGTGTCTTTCAAACGCTGTGTGACCCGAGTGGAGATTTGCATGTCCAGATTATGTTTGTCCTCTGTTTTGCCAATCAAATGATGCACGATTGTTTATCCCTGCACACACACACACACACACACACACACACGTGTAAATGTTGTGGGGCATAGAAAGAGGAGCTTTTCGAGCCTGAGTTGCTTAGTTTTTAAAAGCAGCAGAGAGTTTGGTTGCGTTGCAGCAGGAAAGCTGGACAGATCACCCGTCCTGTCAGCTATGATGTGGCTGTATTCAGTGTGGAGTGTTGTTGTGTCAGTCGGAGCCATCTTTATCATTACCGTGATCCACCTCCGCACCAGCCACCTTCAGGTACAGCCAGTGGGGCTTTTTTACGTTATCGTCACGGGATGCTTTTCATCCCTGGATTTAGACCTTTGTTTAGGGATGTTTGACAAGCTCTACTTTTGGAGTTAGATTTTATTGAGCAATAATAATAATCCTATAATAGTCGTAGTATATATATTTTTTTCATTACACACAAACCAACCTCTCCTCCTCCCGATTGCATTTTAATGTCTCTATAGCTCCTAAATCTACTCGCCGTGACAAACGTCTGTTATTACTCACACTTGAGATAGTCCAGACTTTTCTATCTTTTCTCTCTCTTGCCCTCCACAGCTCTCTCTCTCTCTCTGTCTCTCTCTCTCTCTCTCTCTCTCTCGCACACACACCAGCTGTAAGTGGGCAACGTGGGAGATGGATGACAGTGTGAGATGATAGAGAAAGTGCAGACCCTGGCTGCTTACCAAGCTGTAGCCTGATACTCTTGTGCTCTTGCTAACTGGCCGAAGATGGTGGAAAAAAAAAATGAGAAGGGGAATACCATTCAGTTTGACTTATTCGTGCCTTTTTTAATGGTCTAAAAAGCTTAATCAGTGTTGTGTTTTCTATAACTAGAAGCCAGAAATCTTTCCACTGATGAAAATGTTGATCTACTGACAGTGGGTCATTTCAACCTTTATTTATTCAGGGAAAGCTGACACACCCACATACTGACACATGGGCGATTCCTAGTGCACGCTTCTACTGGATGTCCTCATTTTGCCTCCAGGCCGCCGTCATCTTATCTTCCAGCGGTTCCCAGGCTTTGTCTTTAAAGGACCACTTTTCTATCATTCAGTAAACTGACATCTCTAACTGACCAGGTGACATATTTTATGGTAATTTCTAGGGCTGTCAAAGTTAACGCGTATTCGTTTTAATGCCACTAATTTCTTTAACTCACTAACGCAATCGATCTTCCAGATGTTGTAGCGGGCCAAGTTTTAAAGCTAGAGTGAAGATACTGGCATCATATGAAACTAGGAAACCTAACAAATCCACTGGTATCAACTATGTCACACTAGCTTGTCGTGAAGGAGGCTAAATAACGCTCCAAACTTGCGCTAAATTCTGGCGAGGAAAAACTGGCATGGCCATTTTCAAAGGGGTCCCTTGACCTCTGACCTCAAGATATGTGAGTGAAAATGGGTTCTATGGGTACCCACGAGTCTCCCCTTTACAGACATGCCCACTTTATAATAATCACATGCAGTTTGGGGCAAGTCATAGTCAAGTCAGCACACTGACACACTGACAGCTGTTGTTGCTTATTGATGATTTGAGCATTTTTTATGCTAAATGCAGTACCTGTGAGGGTTTCTGGACAATATTTGTCATTGTTCTGTGTTGTTAATTGATTTCCAATAATAAATATACACATACATTTGCATAAAGCAAGCATATTTGGCCACTCCCATGTTGATAAGAGTATTAAATACTTGACAAATCTCCCTTTAAGGTACATTTTGAACAACTAAAAAAAATGTGCAATTAATCGCAATTAAACATTGTAATCGATTGACAGCTCTAGATATTTTGCATTATACTCAGTGCATAACGATAACAGTATAGAACAACAACATGTTGAATCTTTCCATTTTTTTTCTGAAATTGCAAAGACAGCATCTAGTTTTAATAGATGTCGCACTTTCAAAAAGCAGATACCAATAATCCTGACGATATCCCAGGGTTAAGCTCTCTCTCTGAGACCCAGTTCAGCTGACCTCTGCAGTAATAGTTTCCACCATGTGATCTGTACACGTGTGTGTGATTTACTTTTTGTAGGGGGCGAGTTTTTTTTTCCTCTCTCTCCTTCAGTGGTGCAGAGCAAAAACCCTTCATGTGACTCTTCACTCCCTCAGACAGAAAGAGAGGGAGAGGGATGAGAAAGTGTGTGTCCGAAAGTGCGCCTGTGTGTGTGTGCGTGTGCACGTCTAACCATAGATAGTCATGCTATCAGCTGATGAATTTTCATCAGGTCCAGATTATGTGACATGGGTTATATATCTCCTTCTATGGTCCTCCTCTCTCTTATCTTATCCGTCCTCTCCTCCTCCTCCTCTTCGTCCTCCTCCTCCTCTTCTCATCTCTCTTCTTCTCTTCTCTGGTTTATTTGTAGACATAATATTATTTCTCCTGGTATTTGCAGACCAGAGGAAATCTTGTGTGTGTGTGAGAGATCACAAAGTTAACAGACATGTTGCACCTGTGTATGACAGGGAAGTTTCAGCGTAAATATTATATCACACAAGATGCACATGTGTGACCAGATGGGATCATTTAAGGGTGGATTTTTTATCATTTATTATAATATAAATTGGATTCAAGTGTCCGTAAAGCATTTCTAATGTGTTTTTAAAGGAAAAACTCCTCAAAACATTTGGATTTTAGTCCTTTTTTAGTGCTGCTGCATCCACTGGTACTGTAGCTCTGTCACAATGCTGCACAGCGAAGCATTGTTTAAACCCACAGAACGAGACATCTGGAGTTTTTCCATCTGATGTAATGCTGCAGGCATAACAAAATGTGTCTTTGGCTTGAATGTGTTATTCATTAAGAGCGTGATATACTTTAGCTTCAATGAGGTGTTGCAACATGCAGGAACATAATAAATTGTAATCTACTGACAGGATAATTTAGGAGTATAAAGAAGAGTACGTTTTTACTCGTCGTAATATTTCACAATTTTTTTTTTAAACTTGACATGTACTTACTTACCCAGTAAACATAACAGGGAACATAGAGTGATTTTAGAGCGATTAACAGTTAAATATTAATATATCTGTCGAAGGGAAAGCCTCCCCATCACAAAGAGCTGGAGAAAGTGAGAACTAGACTTGAATCAGCTGAGATGAAAGCTGTTGATGTTGAAAACAACTTGCTGTGTCGCAGACAGCGTATGTCTCGGTTTGTCAATGAGTTTGTGTGTGTGTGTGTGTGTGCATGCTTGTTTGTGGGTGTGGCAGGAGTCCCGCAGTTCATCCTTGCCAGGGACAGGGAGAGCCCTTTGAGAAACTGTGTGTGTGTGTGTGTGTGTATGTGTGTGTGTGTGTTACCAGGGGAAACCCCAGCTTGATCCTCCAGAGTTTAGTTAAAATGTTCGAAAGGAAAAAAAAAAAAAAGCGAGTGTGGGAGAGACTGAAGACAGACGGATCCCTTCAGGTCAGGGATGTCCCACAGTGTGTGTGAGTGTGTGTGTTTTAAAGACTTGTTTTGCTCATGGCCATTAAACGAAACCGTAAAAAAGTACCGGATCAGCCAAAAGTGGAGGAGAGGAGAATGTAAATTGGCACTCTGGGGGTGGTTTTAAGATGACTGCAACACCGCCATCTGAGGGATTGAGCATTTGGTAGCATCTTTTTTCTGAGAGTTTGCACGGAGCTGGTAAACTCTGCCTCATACCGTCATCGTATCTTCAAAAGTGTCCAAATAGTTTGCATAACGAGAAAACACCGACTCGGGCCAAAGATCATAAATATCTTAACGGAAATGAACAAGTCATTGTCGCGTTACGGCTACACAGATTTGGTTGTTAAATTCCTGGTTCAAAACCACATTGTTGGTGAAAAACATCCCTCTGAAGGATAATCACTTACTGTATGTTGTTGTGTGTGTGTGTTTGTGTTTGTAGCACAAGTCTTGGAAGAAGATCAAGAACATGGTCCACTGGTCGCCGTTCGTCATGTCCTTCAAGAAGAAATATCCCTGGATACAACTGGCCGGGCATGCAGGTATGACATGGTTCATAAGACACACACATAACATACACACATTGGGAAGTGTGTGTGTGTGTGTGTGGGGGGATGGTTATCAACGGGATTGGTAAACATCAGGCGATGCCTCCTTTTAATACGTGTCTTGGCGGTTGGAGGCTCAGCCACATAAAATTAAGAGCCTGCAGCCAGTTAACTTGTTCAAAGCTGATCTACTGACAAAAAAAGAAGTGAGAAATCACAATTGTTGGTTTAGACCAATTCCAAATTACTGTAGCTTAACTCTTTCTGCAGCTGCTTCACAGTGAAAGTGTGTCTTTTTTTTTTCAGGGAGCTTCAAGGCGGGAGCCAACGGCCGTATATTAAAAGTAAGACGCTCTTTCGCACCAATCGCATCTTCTTTGTCATTGCACAGATTAGGGATGTCACGAGAACCGATACTTCTGTACCAAGTAGATGCCGAAATTTCTGAAAACGTGATGGTACTCGTTTTTCTACAGCACCGCAGCTACCGTAGGTACCGTCAGGGCTGGAGACTAACGGTGTCCCGTCGTCCCGGGGGCGATTGAAAATGTGTTTGGGACGCAGTGAACTCTGCGAACAGCTAGCGTTAACTAGCTCTCGTCCTGCCGACTTCAACGCGGTAGGAGCCATTGATTATGATGCGTTCAGGCTCTATTCAGTAAAAATGAGTATTGGGTGAAGGTAAATTTTAATTAAAAAAAAATAATTTCATCATTTATCCTGATGTGTTCAAATGTGATCTTGTAAAATGTAGTTTTTTTGCAAGAAACTTGAATAAATCCAGTTGTCTGAAGGAGATGTTTTTACAGCAATATAAAATAGAAAGTTAAACAGGTCATAATTCTCTCTCTCTATTATCTAACAAAAAACAGTATGCATTTTGTAATAAAGGAGTGTATGTTGAAGAACAAGGGCTTTATGGTTTTACTTTTGTTTTTTACCGTGGTATCGAATTGGCGTCGACAATCGTGGAAATTCACTGGTATCGACCGCTAAATTTCTGGTCTTGTGACATCCCTAGCACAGAAAGCTGCTGTAATACATTCTGGTTTAGAGAGGTGCCACATGTCGCTGATGCTGAATCAGCGTAACCAAGAATGACAATAAGTTGTCGTTGACATCCTTTAGAAACACTGTGATTGTGAGCAGCGCTGCTTGTCCCTCCTGATGAAGGACGTTCTGCGCCCGTACGTCCCTGGTTACCACGGAGACGTGGAGAAGGACGGCCAGAAGTACAACCAGATGGAGGATCTGCTGGCGGAGTTCGACTTCCCGTGTGTGATGGACTGCAAGATGGGAGTGAGGTGAGAAGACACATGACATGACATAGCATGACATGATCTTGACATAGCAGGGTGGTGGGTATTTACATAGCTCGATGATGATAAATTACTTTTAGTGTACTTTGCTGACAATTAAAAGTGTATTTTAAATTTGGGTAATTTGATAATGATACTATTTGTACTAACAAAATAATTGCTAAGATGTGCAAATAAATATATATTTCAACAAAGTGCGACAGGGCAACAAACCCAAGAATTCAACACTTTATTTGGAGTTAGAGGCCAAAGTGTGAGCGCCTATAATGTCTGTAACAATCCGCCATTGCGCACAGAAACCGCGGCATGTTCTTTAAGTCAAAGTTGAGCCAGGAAGTCGGTCTGTAAACTGTGATGGATGTTTACAACTGACAGTTTGTGTGATGATTTTACCATTCGCCTTTGTTTTCTCTTCCAAATAAGTTTGATTTCTATTAAAAAAAAAAAAACGTTTGATCGTCTCACCAGACTTCTTTTTTACCGATGTCGCTGTGTTCCCAGATCTTCACACTCGACAGCTGTGTCACACTGTTTGGAAAGAGATGTCTTCTTCGCACCTTTCGCTTCCACCCTCTCCGCTCGTCTCTACCTCGTCCTCCTACCTCTCCGCGCTCACGTCTGTCACCCACCCTTTCTTCTTCTTCTTCTTCTTCTCTGTCGTCTACACCGCCCACCACCTGTTCTGTTTTTTTTTTTCTTCAGGACCTACCTTGAGGAAGAGCTGACCAAGGCTCGTAAGAAACCCTCCCCGAGACACGACATGTATCAGAAAATGATCGAGGTGGAGCCCGAGGCGCCGACGCCGGAGGAGAAACTCCAGAAAACGGTGACCAAACCCAGATACATGCAGTGGAGGGAGACCATAAGCTCAACGGCCACCCTGGGATTTAGGATAGAGGGAGTCAAGGTAAGACTCACTTCCCTCCTTTCTTCCAGTATTCAGTGTGTGTGTGTGTGTGTGTGTGTGTGTGTGTGTGTGTATGTGTGTGTGGGGGGGGGGTGTCCTTCAAGGGCATGATCTAACTTCCTGTTTTGAACAGAAACTTCCTCTGAAGTATGTTTGTGCATGAGATCCTTTGTCGCACACGGGGCCTGTCCGTGGCAGCTCTGTATGCCCTGGCATCTGGCACTGACATCGTACACACACACACACACACACTCACACACACACACACACACACACACACACACACACACTAACACCCACACACACACACACACACACAAACACACACACTTCATGTGTTTACACACTCGACATGATGAGTTCAAGTTCACCAGTCAGCTGCTGTCGAACAGGAAGTGTTTCCACAGTAAGAGCCCGCTGACTGCTCAGCTGATCGTCATGTGATCATCATATCTATTTATACTATATATCTATAATATATATCTATATTTATACTATAAGAATCAGCAGCTTTACATGCTTGTTTTAAATAAAGATTCAAGATTCAAGTGGAGCTGGTGACATCAGATTTGTGATAAAAAAATACCTTAAAGGTGATTTTTTTTTAATGAGGAAACAAAACTGAACTCTTAAATGTTTGTTTGTTGTTTGTGAAGATGAATTAACACGTTAACGCTGCAGTTCTTTCTATAGTTATGAGGACAGCTGTGTGTGTATATGTATATATATATATTTATATAATACAGAGTGACAGAGACACAGTAATATGAAGTATTATGAAGTATTATGAAGTACCTTGTACTACGAGGCGTCCCAGCGCGGTTCTTCTGGATCTACTTCCTGGTCTGTTTGCTGAACAAACATAAACTCCTGAATGTTGCAGCGTGGCGTCAGAGATCATCAGGTTACCTGTTCCCAACACCTGGATCCCCTCCACGCCGATGGACCGCCCGTCTGACACACACACACACAAACAGGGCATCACGTTACCATGGTTACCACTCCAATCAATAACTGATCAATAACTGAAAATCAGAGCTTTATTTAAAGGACGTCTGGTGTTTTGGTTACCAAGGCGACTCCAGGACACGATGGGGCGGGGGTTCCCTGTGGCGATGCATTCCAAGATGGCGGTCTGGTGGACGTTGATGGTGAGGTTCTGAGGACCGGACAGGATGACGGGTTCCCGGTAGATCCTGGATCCTGCAACTGGACCGGAAACAGAAAACATCAGAGAGAGAGGTAGAACATGTTCTCTGTGGGGTCTATGTGCCCTCAGTTTGGTCTTTGTAATGGGTCTTTCTTTGCCCTCAGTTTGGTCTTTGTAATGGGTCTTTGTTTGCCCTCAGTTTGGTCTTTGAATTGGGTCTTTCTTTTCCCTCAGTTTGGTATGTCTTTGCCCTCAGTTTGGTCTTTCTTTGCCCTCGGTTTGGTCTTTGTAATGGGTCTTTCTTTGCCCTCAGTTGGGTCTTTCTTTGCCCTCAGTTTCGTCTTACCGGAGACAGACAGTTGGGCCTCCAGGCTGTATCGAGTGTTGGCGATGTTGGAGGCGACGCAGCGAAACAAACCGCTGTCCGTTCGCCGAACGCTGGTGATCTGCAGCACGCCGTTAGGCAGCAGAGTGTACCTGAACACAAATATATGTTAAATATATGTAAAATACATGTTAAATATATACATAAAATACATGTTAAATATACATTAAATAAATGTTAATTATATATAATATAGTATATATTGAATACATACCTGGGGTCCTCGGTGCTCAGTGGGCGTCGGTCTCTCTGCCAGGTGATGTTGGCTTCTGGGATTCCATTTACCTGACAGGTGAGTCTGGCCACGCCCCCTTCGTCCACCACCACAGACTCTGGGTGAGACAGGAACTTAGGGAGGGCTGGGGGGGGAGAGACAGACATGAATACCTGCTGTATGTGTTGTATATGTTCTTAGTAAGTTCCAGTCCGTAGAGGTCATGTAACTCACATGCGAGCTGGACACGGGCCTTGCGGCTGATCAACATGCCGTAGCGGTTCTGAGCGGCGCAGTCGTACTCGCCGGCGTCCGTCTCGTTACTCTCGCGTCTCTTAGAGAAGTTTCTGATGAGCAGTGTGCCGTTACCGAGCACCGTCGCCTTGACGCCGGTCGCCACGGGGACACCGTTCCGTCTCCAGGTGATGGAGATCGGCCCCTCCCCCTTCACCTGACAGTCCAGCATCAGTGGGCGGTCCCTCGCCGCGATGACATCACTGGGCTCTTCGAGGAAGGCCAGCTCTGAGGCTCCGCCCACACCTGAGAGGAGGTGAGAGAAACACATCAGTGACATCACAGTGACATCACAGTGACCTCACAGTCAGTTACCTGTCACATGTTGGTGATTGAATTCAATTCAGTGAAACTTTATTTGTCAGAGTCTGACAGACAGGTGAGTCACTGAGGTGAGTTCAGGTGTTTCTGTTTCTGTTATTAATAAATAAATAAATAAATAAATGAACTGTGAGATTAATATCAGCTGTTTAACATACATACATATAAATGACACATTTATTGATTTCATGATTAATACCAACACATTTTGCGTATGTTTTACTACAGTTTCTGATTAACTTCATTAAAACCATCAGATGTTAAAACAACAGAAATAAAAAGCATGAAATACTCACTGACAGTCAGAGGAGGATGAAGATGATGATGAAGGTGGTGGTGATGATAATGATAATGAAGCTGTTGATGACCAATGACACACATTTATTATTAATTCACTGTTTAAAACAGAAAATATGGATAAGGTCATAAGACAGAGAATGTAACCAACGTTCAGGATCAGACACCTGCAGTCATCACCGAGGGTTTACACACCCACAAACACCTGCAGTCAGTACCGAGGGTTTGTACACCCACACTAATTTCTCAGTTAAATAATAAAAAATGCTTCACAAACATTTAAAGATGAACTGATTTCATTATTAACTGTTTGACATCTGGTGGGTCAGTGAACGCATCGCTCCTCCTCCTCCTCCTCCTCCTCCTCCTCCTCCTCCTCCTCCTCATCCTCTTCCTCTTCCTCCTCCTCCTCATCTCTTTTCAACTTGAACTTGGTCGAGGTGACTTTCCCAGGCTCCCCCTCCCCCTCCTCACCGCCCCCGCCGCCCCGTCCTCCATCTTGTTCTGGTCCCAGCTGGTCTTTCAGATGAAGCTGTGGGAGGAGAAACGAGACGACGGACGGCAGCAGGACCCACCGTGACGTCTGGACTCTCTGGACCCCCCCTCAGACCCCCCCATCTCTTCTATAGTATGAATGACGACAATAACGAACAACAAAAGTGTGAATCCAGACACAACAGACCCCCCCAACCCCCCCCAATCCCTCAAATCCCTAAAAACACCACAAACACTCCGAGTCTTCTTCGTTCTGCAGCTGCCCAGCTTCAGCTTCACTCCTCAAACTCTTCAGTCACACTTTTATTACACTTTTTTATCTTTTAATAAAGTTTATATGTTTTAATAAAGTTTTTATATTGTTTCTGTCCTGGTCAGATCGGCTCGTCGTCAAGTTCAAGTTCAACTTTATTAATCGTCTCTACTCGATCAATAAAGTTGAGTCTAAACACCGAGTTCTTCACTCGTCTCTAAATCTGCTGGTTTTACAGATAACTGAAACTTCTTCTGCTGAATAAACCGTCAAATAAACTTTATTAATTTATCTGAAAATGAATCGTCACAAAGCTCCAATCAGCAGTTTTTTCTGTCCTGGTTCAGATCGACTTGTTGTCAAGTTCAAGTTCAACTTTATTGTTCATCTCGACAGGACTTTAAACACCGACGGATTTTACAGTTTCAGAAACTTCTTCGTCACAAAGCTCCAATCAGCAGTTTCCCTTTTCTGTCTCAGCTCACCACCGTCCTGAAGAACCAGAACTCACTGGACCACAACTGGGCCGACTGCTGCTAACTGGTGCTGCCTCTCAGAACCAAACCAGAACCAGTGAGTCGACCCGACCGTGACGTCACCTCTAACAGAACAGATTCTCCAAAAAACAGAAAGGTTGCGTCTTAAATTCCACTAACATGTTATTTAGTAACTAAAACAGTCTGTGAGCTATTTCAGTATGTCTGAAACTTTAGTATGAAACTAAAAGTAGATGAATTACATACTGTTTCTGGTGAAATATTATAGTATGCAACGCTGGACACTACGGCGGCATAAATATCCCACAATGCAATGTGGTATAGTAACAAGTAACTACAGCTGTCAGATAAATGTAGTGCAGTAAAAAGTATAATATTTCCCTCTGAGATGTAGTGAAGGAGAAGTATTAAGTAGCAGGAAATGGAAATACTCAAGCAAAGTAATATTTCCCTCTGAGATGTAGTGGAGGAGAAGTAGAACGTAGCAGAACATGGAACTACTCAAGTAAAGTACAAGTATGTCAAAATTGTACTTGAGTAAATGTACTTAGTTTACATTCTACCGCTGTACAAAAGTGTCCTGAACTCAGTGACACTTCACTGCTCGACCAGAACCATCACAGCAGTTGACACAACTGGAGCTGATTTAGATCCAGATGTGGACCAGAACAACATCTGCTCGTCCACCTAAACTCAAGTTTTACAGACAGGAAACATCCTGTCTTCCTGTTAGAAAAGGATAAACTCCTCCTATCTCAGACCTCCTGTCTGATCTTAACTAAAGAAATCCTTCAACCAGCACTCGTCCTGTCCTGATGTATCTCTAATAGAATGTACCGGTAGGATGTTACCTGATACTGATGGACCAACCAGAACATCAACAGCTCACCAGCTAGTTATCCATCATGATGATGAGCTCTTTCTATTTCATTTCATTTTCTAACTATCTGATCCACAGCGGTCCCTGACCACTCGTCTCACATCCGGCTGCACATAGAGACCGATGTAATGTGTCCAGCTCGGAGGACGGCTCGTTTTGATTAAAATGAGCTTGTAGCTCGTTGTCTACCTTACTACGGTTAGAAAGAGCCCTCGTTGGTGTTTTAACTATGTTTCTCTATGAGTTATTGATCCGGGAAGTTTGAATCTGTCAATATCTTTCACAATTTAACGAAATATCCAAGTTAGCAAAAGCTTCTGCTGACACTGTTCAGATGCTTTGTTGGGCCGATATCCAATGGGAAGCCTTGATGAGCATCGTCATGACAACAACTCTGACTAGTCACAATGACGTTATAGATATAGGGAATAAGAGTTCTGACTAGTCACAATATATATATAGGATATCTCTAATGTAAATTCTGGATAGTCAAGCTGAGCTGTTAAATGTTAAAACAGCTCGCCACAGCCGTGATGACATCACGTCTCCATGTGATCAGCTGATCATGAATCATTGTGTGTGAACTGAACTCTGTCGTGTCTCTGACTGCACGTTCAGGATTAAATGCTGCCTCCCATCTGGGTCCTCATTATACAGGGGTGGGGGGGGTTCATTTAAAACACTGGAGCAGACAGTCCACCCCCCCACCCTAAACCTGACCTCCAAATCCCCTAAAATCCCCGTCGGCCCTGCAGACGGTGACCTCAGCCCTGCAGGTCATGAGAGTCTCCGTTCAGGTCTGAAGCTCTGCCCCCCCTCTCTGTGTATTGTCACACGCCTCAATCTGACCGTGAACTTCATTCACACCCCCCCCCCAACACACAAATACGCAGAACAAGAGCCTCGTTCATCACAATCATTGTGTGTTTCTGATGACGTCGCACACAAACACACA
>CAKAOK010067224.1:0-24172 GCA_916701675.1 Sebastolobus altivelis | reverse complement strand
ATATCCCCCCCCCCCCCCCCAGCCCACCACACACATACACACACACACACACATTTTCATGATGATTAAGACGTAGATTGAAAATACCAGAATTGTCCTTTAAAATTCTTTCTCTGTAAAACATGTCCAGACTTTAACAACAGTTATAAAACACACTTTGTTTCCTACATGCTCATCAAATGGAAGATTCCATGATTTCCCCCTTTTTGTTATACTCACCCTGCAACCTTGAGCCTTCAGAGTTCTTTGAGAGGACATATGTTAACTCTTGCACAGCATCGATGGTGAAAGGTTTCTATAAAAGTAGCTCTGATAAATGCTGACCCAGATGTTCATGTACAGGACAGGTCAGTTGTGTGCAGCTCAGTATATACCTGAGTCTAGTTAAATTTGTCTTTGAGTGTCAGGCATCTACCCACCAGCCTACTCACTACTGTCGTTTTGGCATGCAAGGTCATGTCCGTTGAAAGGTCTCAGGTGCTATTGATTTAATAAACCTGATTGTGAGCCAGGTATGTAAACCTTGTCCAATAAGAGTCCATCAATGTGGATGAGTCAACAGGGAGGGGTACTTCTGTCAGTTACTGGTAGATTCCCTGACTTTCTTCAGATAAGATGTGACAGGCTTTGCAGTAAACAACTGTTTCACACATAAACCCTCCGTGTTGCAGTGGATTCCCCCCCCCCCCCCCCTTCAGCAGTGGATCTCGTAGGCGATCTGAGAGTCCATGAATAGGCCTGTGTGATTAAGAAACATCCCTTCTGCCTCCGATGTGATCACAGGTTTGGCTTCCCCTCCCTCACCCGCCATTCTCCTCATGGTCCGTATGTCACCCTCTTGCTGCTGTTGCAGCTTTTTGTTGGGGGCCAGAGTGGGACTCATGGTCTGGCCCGGCCCCGAGGAGAGGGTGTGGCTGGAGGTGTCAGATGGAGCGGGGCAACCCAGGTTAGTGGTGGAGACGGCTGTGGGTGGAGCAGGAGGCAGCACGGGCTTGGCCCTGTTGAGGACATACATCTCATGGCCGCGCTCGTCACGGTACTCCTCCAGCTGGGCAAAGGTGGTGGGGCCGTCAGAGTAGTCATTCACGTACAGGATGCTCTCCTCCTGCGGGTGAAAATGTACCTTCATCACTTTTGGGGTACAGCAATATACAATATAATGTGGAAAAATGGCACATATTTTTAGTGTAATCAGTGGAGCAAGATGGCGCCGCAGATGGAGGGACGGGGAATTACTATGACAAAACAATGTGACCATCTTTGGCTTTGATATTGGACGTTACCTGATCGGTGACCCGGCTTACCTCATGCAGACCTGGCTCATGAAGCCCTTTTCAGACACTGGCAGACTGACACACCTATAATTACATAGCTACAGGCTGAGCAGTGCACGGTCAGTTGTGGAGATGTGTTTTTGGGAGATTAAAAGAATGATGAAGGTGCCTCCTAAAAGGAAATGACTGCAAGCTGGAGCTGAGCATGAAAATGGTGCTGACCTGCTACTGTATGTGCTTCATGACATTTGTGAGGAACATGGTGACAATGTAACTGAAGAGCAGCCAGACAGGCGTCTAAAGATTAAGCCTCCTGTTCAGGCATTACCTGAGCATGGTAATCCAGAAGAGGCTCATATTAGAGCTGCATTAATGGAGGACTTTAAGAGAGGGGACGAGTGATCGCCCCACTGCTATAGTTTTGTAACCCCAACTATTCTGAATGTGTGTCTGAAGAAATCAAAACTGTCAGAACTTGGTTCTCTGCTGATAAAGCATACTGAAGCAGACATGTCTATTTAGGAAATTTGTTTATTTTGAAAAACAAATTAAATACAGTGAAAATACCCAAACATTACCGCCAAAATAACAATTAACACAGATCTTCATTGTGTAGTCGTGCTATCGCAAATAATTTTCTGCAGGGAATGAAGAGCATGCTCCTGCCAAATGCTGGTAAAATATTGTCTGTGGCAGATAAATTCAGCTTTAACAAGTTTAGCCTATTTTAATAAATGTTATTTATCAAAGCAATTTCAATGTGAACTAAGGCTTTATTCTGTATCACACATTTCTACTCTGAGGGGGGCAGTGTAGGGGGGCTCCTCCTGTAGTCCAAGGTCATCTCCACAGTTTTAAGAGCGTTCAGCTCCAGGTTGTTCTGACCACACCGGAGGGCCAGCTGTTCAACCTCTCATCTGACTCGTCACCGTCCCAGAAGAGGCCGATGAACGTTGTGTCGTCTGCAGACTTCAGGAGTTTAACAGACGGGTCTCCTGAGGTGCAGTCGTTGGTGTGGAGGGAGAAGTGCAGTGGGGAGAGCACACATCCTTGGGGGGGAGGCGCCAGTGCTGACGGTCCAGGTGCTGGATGTGATTTTTCCCCAGCCTCACCTGCTGCCTCCGGTCTGTCAGGAAGTTTGTGATCCACTGACAGGTGGAGGATGGGACACTGAGCTGGGTGAAGTTTGAGCGGAAGATGTCTGAGATGATGGTGTTGAACGCCGAGCTGAAGTCCACAAAAGGTAGAGCGGGTCATTCTTTAATCACAAGGTTGGTGGTTTGATCCCCAGCTCCTCCTGTCCACATGTCAAAGTTTCCTTGAGCGAGACACTAAACCCCAAGTTGCTCCCGATGGGCAGACCAGAGCAGGGCTCCAGACTGACTTTTTACATTGGTTGCACTGGTGCACCTAACTTTTTCCATTTAGGTGCACCAGCACATAATTTACGAGCACCCAAAATTTTCACTGTACCTTTTGGCGCCGCAATAATATCCTATACATTTTAAGTGTTTTGTCAGTTCCCATAGGCCTACAATAGGGATGTCACGATACCAGTAATTTAGTAGTCTCCTTCAAACAACTATTTACACAAGTTTCTCACCAAAAACTACATTTTACAAGATTACATTTGAACACATCATGATATCATTATAATTTACCTATGCCCAATATGCTGAATAGAGCTTGAACGCATCATAATGTATGGCACTTCCCGTCAACTAGACACGGATGGGCAGCAAAAATGGAGAACTTTGAGTAGTTTTGAGATTGTCTGTTCATTTTGAATTACCGGTATGTTTTAAGGTTGTGATGTTGCTCGAGGAGGAGTACAGGGCGCAGTTTCACACATACTGTACACACATAGAGACACACCTGATAAATGCCAGGCACACCGGTGCAACCAATGAAAATGTTTAGTCACACTTGACAGATTTTTGGTCGCCTATGAGACCAAAATGGTTGCACTCTGGAGCTCTGCAGTGCCTTGCATGGCTGCTCCGCCGCCACTGATGTATTAAAGTGTGTGTGAATTAACCAAGATCTGAAGTGTTATATTAATCGGTGCATGTGGGCGTGGCCTATTTAGCATTATATGCTATATTATGCCTTTGCTCATTTGCTGTGAGCTGGAACGAGCTAGAGACATGAAACTTGGTACCATAATTTGAAATGATGTGCCATTACCTCATATCTCATGCAGATCCTCTCACTTATCAGGTTGGACATTAAAACTGTGTTATTGCTAATTTTTACTCTTCTACAGAAAATTAGACACACACCTTCTCAGCTCCTTCAGTTTCCTTCTCTCGTTGGTGATGTCGGCTGTAGATCATGGCGACCAGCAGCAGGGCGGTCAGAGCCAGCAGGGAGATGCCCACAGCGATGGCAGTCTGAGTGGCAGCTCCCAGAGCGCTGAAGGCCATGCTGCCCAGAGCGTACAGGGGCTCCCGGCTCACATCCGAACCCATAGCATGACCGTGGCTCCTCAGCCTGGGCCAGGAAGGTGAGTAGGGCGAGGACACCTGGGACCACGAGGCCCAGATGGCGGAGGAAGATGAAGTGGATGAGTTGATGGCGAGCTGAAAGGTCACCCTGGCCACACCCCCTGCGTTCCAGGCTTCACATTCATAGAAACCTGCGTGAGCCACGGTCACATTACTTAGAAACAGCATGCCACTTCCGGTGTCGGGGTCAAAGCGCTCGCCGTCGGTCTTCTGCAGACTGACTCTGCCTTCCTCTGAGGGCTCCTCTGCTCCACCCATTCCACCTCCTCCAGCACCCAGCTCCTGAACCAGGCCTTGGGGAGAAAGCACCACTTTACCCTGGGACGCCTTCCTCCAGGTCACCTGGAAAGGCATTCAGTGTTTCATGATCAGTTGTCTTGCTAAGAAGGTTATCATCACATGAATAATAGAAACAAATCTGACTCATGTAATTATTTGATGAGGTGCCAGAGACATAGAAGAGGCAATTATCTGAATATAGGCCTACTTGACCATTAAGAAGCCTGCCTTATTTCATGTATACAATCTGTGTTATAGCTTCATATAATATAGAAATATCAGTAATTTCTATAAATCAATCAGTCTATCTATTTATATATTTTGGAGTTCAAACACACTGGAAATGGTTATATTTTTTTCTTCTCTAATGTGCAAACCAAACCAAACTGAAACTGTGACCCAAAAACTGCCATACAAACCGAAATGTGGGCTTGTTGAACTGTTGCACTACTATTATACAGTATATAGTATATAGGCTCATACCATGGATGGATTACTGAACGGGCCACCTGGGCACAGGCCCGGGGCACCTTGGGTCAGGAGGCTCTTAAAGGATAGGTTCACAATTTTTCAAGTCTCTTTTAAAGCAATAGTCAGGTCCTCATATGAATATTGAAACAGTTTTGCTTGCTATAACAATTCCTCCTCTTCATTCTGACCATTAAAAAAATCCTCGAGTAATACACGGACAATGAGAAAGAATCCAAAGTCCTTGTTCTGTTTAAAAATGTATTCAAAAGTTTACATAGTTGTTTCACTAGCAAGGACCACGCCACAGTAATATGTCATTTAAAGGTTTAATGGAAACTCAGGAGGTATTGGATATTAAGGAGGGAAGAGGTGAAGGTTGAAGAAGGATATATTTCTATATATATACTGTATACTGTGTACTCTCACATTTAGTTTCTACAATCTGGCTTCATATCATCACCTCTGCGTTGCCTATTTTACCCCGCCTCCATAATGTGTGTACGCGTGGGTCAGAGTTTCCATACAGGTGCGTACATTCTCCCATCAAGTTTGTTTTTATAGATCACAACTGTTGCGTGGGAAGTGGCATACGCACATTTCAGGCCACGTTTCGTGCGTACGCAACGGTTATAAATGAGAATCCAGAACTTTAAAATAGCCTCTTATCTGAGAAACCATGCTGGTTGCTTTGCCTGTTTTCTACTTTTGCTCTCTTTTGGTGGAAGCTTGCTCTTTGCTAGACTCAAGATGGGATTCGGAACAATAGGAGGTGAAACCTCAAATCTAAAGTGATGAGTTAAGAGTGAAAGCTAGGAGAGCCTAAACCAGGAGCTCTCTTCCAATGGGAACTTTTAAAATACTCATCATTGCAAGATCCAGACTTCAGCCTCTCAGCCCAGCACACCTAACTCCATTCTTCATGAGAAGCCATCCCAGGGAGCAGGCAAGTATTTCTACAAAACCTTCATCAACTTGCTTTAAACTCTAGTGCTTCATAATTCATGACTTCAATTGACAACTCAGAACTAAGCTGTAACCGTTGATTTGACTCGCTGCTTCTCAGGTAACAGTCATCTCATCTGTTTATCAGGTCTCATACCAACAACAAATACATAATATAAATATATAATAAATATAGAAATAGATTCAGTATCCACTTTTCCCCTTTGTCTTTTTTGTAAAATGTTGTAATTGTAGTGTTTAGTACTTATAGGTGTAGTATTAGTAATAAATGTGTACTGTATGTAAGTAAAAGTGAATCTGTTGTTGTTTTCTTGTGCTTGCATCTCAGTCACTTAACCTTAAAAGACCCGACAAATCATAATTAAGATTAATAACAATCATAACTCTAATTAACTTTTTAACTTGTGTGATCCACAAGGACAATTATTTTATATTATTTTACATTTTCCAATGTGAGTTATGTCGCTGGACAAATAATTATATGTTCGAGTTGTGTTCAATAATAATTCATAATTCCCCATTTAAATCATAAAACGATTTCAGTGCACAAATTCCTACAATGTATACATAAAAAACCTTTAAGCATAATATAATTTTAAGGTTTGAAACTGTAAGGATTATTAGGGCCCGAACACCGACAACGTTGGTCCACAAGGACCTACTGAAACTCTAAGGATTATTATTATTTTTATTATCATTATTATTATAATTATTATTATTATCATTATTAGGGCCCAACCACCGACAACAAACTCCTCCTAGAGATTTCACCTGATCAAATTTCAAATTGTTTTAATTTCTGAAGACCTTTGCGATGAAAAGTCATTAAAAGTTTGAGCTTTCATGAAATTGGTTCGCCATTTTACAACAAGCTGTTGTAACTCGACTGTACTTGGTCAAAGCTCCAAACATGCTTCATAACAGCCCGGCAGGCCTGAGGACATCCACATGTCAAGATTGAGTTATAGTAACTGCGCCACCTACTACATATATACAGCAATATAACATAGTTTAGTGTGTGTGTGTTCTTTGGCACAGCATGGTGGACACAGGAAGTGGACAAAGGAAGTGGCTCTATCTGTTTGGCGTCGCCTGGAAGCTGCTTGACATCCTCCGGGATCCACCTTCTCACACATGTTCACATTATATGTATTCATTTTTGTCATGAATTGTCTATGTTGTATTTTCATTATGTTGCTACTCTGTACACACGACATCTATGGCAAGTCTGTCCATCCTGGAAGGGGGATCCCTTCTCTGTCGCTCTTCCTGAGGTTTCTTCCATTTTTTCTCCCTGATAAAGGGTTTTTTTTGTGGTTAAGTTTTTCCTTAGCCGATGTGAGGGTTGCACTGTCAAGGACAGAGGGTGTTGTATCCTGTACAGATTGTAAAGCCCCCCGAGGCAAATTTGTGATTTGTGATTTTGGGCTATACAAATAAAATTGATTTGATTTGATTTGAAGTGGTACACAATATGCAACTGGTCAGTTCCTGCAGCATGCATTACACACAGGAATTAACGTCTAACTCGTGCGTTTTGTGTCCGATGATCATTGAAATGTACGGCTGCGTCGACCGGCATCGCGTCAGTATTGTTGTTATTATTAATTTCATTTTTACTTTGACTTGCTTTGTGGGCTTGAAGTCCTGATGGCGGCACTACAGCAACCGTCTAAATTTCAAAACTTTGAAAATTCATGACAGATCCACAAGCCACAACTTTGCAACTTCCACCAAAATTTAGCCCAAGTGAGCAGAAATGTTCAGATGCTTCAACCTGGCAGGAATTAATAAGTTCATCACTCTGTTTTTCTCAGAAACTGTAAAACTAATTAAACTTATCTCCTTCCACAATTTGTTCCTCAATTGACACCAAACTTGTTCCGTTGCATCTTCAAATTGTCCTTTTTTTAATTACCAAAAAGTGAGCCCACAGTGCATCAAAATGTTTTAGTTAAAACAGTACTGTACACAGCTACTGCAAATTCTCACTAAATAAAGCTCCAATGTTCATGAAAACAAATTACTAAATTTTAAGCTCATGGTAGATGTTGAGTGGTAAATTTCAGAATTTTATCTCAAAAGCTCAATTTTTGACAGGATTTCAAATTCTATCCTCATGTGAACCATCGCAGTCAATGGAAAACAAGAATTTTTAAACATCAGTTTGACACTTATGGAGCAATCAATCTTTATAAAAATAAATTACAGACATCTCTATGTTGTCTAGATGAAGTACACAAATTCTCTGAATTTTGTCTCGAAATCTGAATTTTTGACACTAGTTTGAAATCTGCCTTTACATGCAACCCTTAAGTATCCCTACCTGTGGCCGAGGGTAACCAGATGCATGGCAGGACACCCTGAGGCTCTCTCCCAGACGCACAGCTAGCCTCCTGGGTTCCAGCTGCACCAGTGGAGGGATACACACCAAGCTATTGAGGGGGACCTCCACCAGGCTGAGGTGGGAGAGGCGCGGCGGCTCGGTGCACACCAGTCGACGTTCTGCAGAGCTGAGCAGCCGCTGGCCCGCCTCATCAATCCAGCTCCTCAGCCAGTGGAGAGCACAGTCACAGCGCCATGGGTTGTCTACAGCAGAGCAGATGACAGGAGGTTAGGTTGGAAACCCTTGATGCTGAGCCGGTCGAGGTCCGAGTCATTGACGGTCGTGTTGGGAAGAAGACATTTCAGAGTACTGCAAGACAATGTTTTTTGATGTGTAAATAAGGTATATAAGGTATGTATATGTATTTGCCAGGAGGGTTATGAATGTTTTCGGACTGACCTCTGGAAAAACGGGGAAACTGCACTGACAGGATTAAAGGTTTGGGAGTAATCATACAAAGAAAGAGAAATGCATTGACTACATACAGTAGTATATACAGTATATACTATATATATTAATTTTTCTTTTTTTAAAAAAGAGAAGCATTGTTCAGTCGTCAGTCGAGAGGGGTCTGCCTGCCTGGTCTATATGAATGGTAGTTTTCCTCAGGTTGTTCCCCAAGCAACATGTATGCCAGTAATTCAGTCTCACCTGTGATGCGAAGCACCTGTAGGCTGACCAGAGGTCGCAGTGACGCAGGGCCAATGGTGTGGAGATTGTTCCTGCTCAGGTCCAGCAGAGCCAGAGAAGTCAAACCAACTAGAGCCTGGTCTGCTAACAATTCTATACTGTTGTGCTGCAAATGGAGCTCCTGCAGACGCTGTACAGACATGTAGGGAATGGTACATATCATATAGGGAATGAAGAAAACTGCTATTCTGAGCAGGACATGGAGAATGCATCTTGCATAGATAGCTTTATATTAAGTTGATTGTTAACATTTGTTAAAGTGACATGCAATGGACATCATACATGTGCTCTAACATGCCTTACCTTACCTGTAAACCACTGAAGGTGTAGTCCAGCAGGCGTGTGATGTCATTTCCTGCCAGGTAAAGAATGCGGAGATGTTCGAGTCCCTGAAACATGTCAGCTGTCACCAGGTGGACACGGTTACCGTTCAGAGCCAGCTCCAACAACTGACCCTGGTTCTGGAAAGAGCCAGGCTCCACTGCTGAGATGGTGTTGTTCTGGAGGAAGAGGAACATAAGAGGGTGATCAAACTAAAATCTTTGTGACCGGTTATTGCTCAGGATCTTCAGCTTCTACTGCTGATACTACTTGCACTATATTAAAACTGTTTCTTTTGTTTTGTTCCTTACCTGCCGCACCAGACACCTGACTTGGTTCCATCTTGGTTAGAATTTATTTTTCATCCACAGTGAAATATGGAGAGGAATTCTGTTTGTCTGTTTGTCGATCTTACCGTAACACATTGAAAAGGAAAAAATCCGGAGGTGTGGAGTTAGAAATTAGTGAGCTTACCAGACCTCTGCAGCCCGCTGCATTGTGGGGAATCTAGGTGCCAGGATTTGATAAGACAGAAGAATGTGTGGAATAAAAATATCTCTGGTTCTACTGCATCAGTTTTTAACCTTTATTTATCCATCATGTGCCCAACAGTGTTATAAGAGTGCAATGCTGAATCGGTGTAGTTGTCTTTTAAAGGTATTATATAATACTCATATTGGTGTCAAACCATGGCATAATCATTAGTAAGAGCATTGTGAGACCACTGTGGAAAACTGGTAGCCTCTATCTCTCATCAGTGGAATTATAAATTACGGTGTTAGACCAGAATACAGAGTACAGCATATAGAAGACATATATCTTAAAACAGCTTGATGTTCTTTTGTTTGGTAGTAGGAGGGGTGTCAGGTGATTTCTGATAAACCTCTTTGCATTTTATGTGCTGAATTCAAAATTCAGAAGATTAATATAGCAGCAAACAACTATTTGCTACATAAAGATATAGTGGAGTAATGTCTACCTGAACAGAGAATGAAGTCACTCTCCCTCTGTGAATATTGTAATCCGAGCTTTTCTGCGCTTTGTTTACGCAGCTTGTCCTGCCGCTATTGCATGTTAGTCTCTCCCTTCATGTCCCACTGAGAGCCTTGTGGAGGCAATCCCTCAATCATAGATATGCTCTGATTTCAAATTTAGCACCTTTAATAGTGGTAACATAACATAACGGAACTTATCCCTTTGGAAGCTATTACCTACTGGCTCAAATCATCAATGTTTTACAAAATTTTGGGACGCCCTCTTGAATAACATTGGAATAGTGGGTACACAGACTTCGCAGAGATGATGATAAAGATGATGATACTACCAAAAATCAATTACCTATCCACTATGATCCCAGTCCAATCCACAGTAAAAGTAGACACACTCATTACAAAATTCTATTGGACAAACAAAAAACCCAGAATAAAACTGGCTACACAACAAAAATCAAAAGCTCAAGGGGGGCTAGATGCACCCAATTTGCAGCGCTATTACTTAGCCAACCAACTACAATATATCACCAAATGGATCAACAAAACCCACCATCACTCATGGCTGGACATAGAGCGAACAGAATGCCAAGAAATAGTAGTAATCAAGGATCTACCTCTTCTCAGCAACACTATTAAAAAAACAAACAACTGCTTTAAAAGCACCACAATTGCCACAACTCTGTCAGCGTGGTGGGAAATGACAAACTTCACACTTAGATTAGACCCAGATTTTTGCGTCAACAAATCACCCATGACAGGGACTAAATGGAAGGAAAAAGGCATAACACATCTACACCACATCTTCGAAAATGATACTTTACTCACCTTCCCAGGGAGGGGCAATACTTGGAATGTATTCAATTAAAGCATGCAATCAAGGCAAAAACCAACACATCCAATAACAACCTTCAACCACCACCGCCATTAGACAACATCATTAAAATTTCCAACTCAGAAAAACCTCTGTCAAAATAATACAAACTTTTATCTTCGACTGACCACCATATCTCTTCCAATAAATAAATGGGAAAAAGATCTTAACATCAGCACCGATAATGACTTTTGGACTCAAATATGTAAAAAATACCTTCAACGTGTCCATGAACACAAGACTACAAGACAAGACTGCACATAATGGAACTTACCAAATAAGATATATGCACTCACTGTCCCCTTAACACAACTTACCACTATTTCCATGCACTCTGGCTGTGCCCACCAGTACAATACCTCTGAAAAGAAATAACTACTAAACTATCAATGTCCTTTGAGTGCAGTATTCCCCTATCCCCGTCACTGTGCATACTAGGGGACTTGGGCATACTTGACACATCACATAAACAAATCAATAATGTAATTATTATTACGCCCTATCATTAGCTGATTCTGGGGCATTATGCATGTGAAACATCAAACATATTGCATTCTTATACTGGCTGCATGAATTACTTTGTCATGTCAGAGAGACTTCCCCTCTCGCATAAAAACCTTTTTTTGGACCGTAATTACATTTCACTGTGTTATATCACTATTGTGAAGCTTAGCCACACTAGTAAGAACAACATATAAAAATAAATTTCCATTTTCCAAATTCGCAAATTTCCCCACCGTGGGACTAATAAAGGAATGTCTTAGCTTAAATAAATAGAATATACAAATGCATACATGGTTTAACTGGTGACATGGACAAAAGCTTAGTGGGGCAAAACTTTGCATTTAGGAATCAATAGCAAATGAACAAATCCCTGGTTCCAATTCAGAACCAGTTCTTTATATCCAACACTGTATAGGTCTGTGTGTGTGGGTGCTTTTTACCTGCAGGTACAAGTAGTGCAGGTGCCTCAGCCGAGTGAGGTCCTGTCGACGGATCTGACCAATCACATTGTCCTGGAGGAAGATGGTCTAGATAGAGAAAACACAAAATGAAGACGGATGAAGGGAGAGTTTTGGTCAGTGTTAAGATAAAGCTTTAGTGTTGTCTGAATGAATGTCTTTTAGATGGAGGTGTGGTTTAGGCAGGTGATAGGAGGCAGGGTCAGAACTGACGTCACGTCAACGTTGGGAGGGGTGGTGGCTTTGACTCATTAGGCGTCATTAGTGGCACCTGTGGAAAGCAGAGATTCGTGGGGTTTGAGTTGGTATGGAAGCGTCACGAGGAAGACTCCGGAGGCAAGACTGAGATGGTGGTTGTCTCAGACACCGCCATGAACCGTCACCATAGATAAACTTTTCGCCCTGAAGATCCACATCGAAAAGTGGGCTGGCCGATGGAGCTGGTCGCAGTAACGTGAAACGAGAATGGTGGCCTGACGAAGTGAGTCAACCACACCCACACCTCCCAGATAGGAAAGGTTGCATTCACCAAGGGAAGTCCAGGTCACATCTTTCACATGTAAAAGCACATGTAAGGAGAGGCACTAGGTTACCGGCTTGCTAGCCTTAGCTATTTAAGATGTATTCACAAGGCTGGTTTAGCATAGTAGGATAACAATTGGGGGCTCGTCTGGGATGTGAAACTGGTCATAGATTGCGTGGGCCCTTTGCCTAAAACTATGAGGAGTAATGAGTTTTTGTTGATGATCATGGATGTTACTTCTCGTTTCCCTGAGGCTGTCCCTTTGAGACACATTAAGACTAGAGCCATTATAGAGGCACTGGTGGGTTTCTTTTCTCGGTTTGGGTTGCCAAAGCAAGTGCAGCTTGACCAGGGAACCAATTTTGTGTCTGGAGTCTTTCAGGAGGTCATGTGTTAGCTTGGTATTTCCCAAGCAGTTTCATCTGCATATCATTCCCAGTCCCAAGGACCTCTTCAGCGGGCTCATCAGACTCTGAAAACAATGTTAAAAACCCACAGCATTCAGTCTCCTGGAGAATGGGATGTCGCACTCTCATTTTTGCTCTTTGTTATGAGAGATTCTGTAAGTGAGTCTACGGGATTCACCCCCTTTGAACTTGTATTTGGCCATGAGGTTAGGGGTCCCCTGAAGTTGTTCAAGGAACAGTTGCTTCAACACAATCCAGGTCTAACTATGCTGCAATACGTTTCTGAGTTTAAAGGTCGGTTGTGGTCTGCTTCTCAGGTTACCAGGGATAATCTTCACCAAGCCCAGAAACGTATGAAGGCTCAGTTTAATCAGAAGGCGTTGGATCACCATTTTGCAGTTGGGGACCAGGTCCTTGCCTTGGTGCCATAGCAGGCTTCTGGTCTGAGTGCATCATTTTGTGGTCCCTACACTGTTTTGAAAGACTTATGAGACAAAAATTATGTGATTAGCACTCCTGAAGGCAGGAGAAAGACCAGATTATGTTATGTTAGTCTGCTAAAGCAATACCAGGGTTGCGCAGGGTCATGTGGGCCGTCTGTTGCCTGTGCAGCTATGGGGCAGATATCTGAAGAAGTTGTTAGTGGAGACACGGAAACTGTTGGGTTTTGCCTAAAGAACTGTGAGGCTCTGAAGTTGCTGGATGATCAGTTGGTGCATTTACCAGCAGAGCAGCAGTCTGAGTTTACGGCTCTGATAGTGGAGTTCTTACCCCTTTTCCAGGATGTCCCAGGGTGCACCTCTCTAGCTGTCCATGATGTGGATGTAGGCAATTCGACTCCAATCAAACAACACCTATATAGGCTAGCACCCCCTAAATTACAGAGTTTGAGGGAGGAGTTGTCTTATATGTTGGATATTGGGGCAATAGAACACGGGCAAAGTGAGTGGAGTTCTCCAGTGGTGCTTGTCCTAAAACGCTGACACATCAAGACCTTGTATTAACTACAGGAAAGTGAATCAGGTGACTAAGGCTGATGCTTTCCCAATTCCCAGATTGGAAGATTGCATAGACAGGACCGGGGGAGCTGAGGTTGTGTCAAAGTTTGATTTACTGAAGGGGTATTGGCAGGTGCCTCTGACCCCACGGGCCAAGGAGATTTCAGCCTTTGTGCCAAAGATGGCCTATATGTTTGTAATATTCTCCCATTTGGCATGAAGAATGCACCCGCTACACTTCAGCGGCTGATGAATACCGTCACTAATGGGTTGAGCTCAGTGGTTACCTATATTGATGATGTGGTTGTGTGCAGTAGCTCATGAAGAGCTTAGTGTACACCTGCAGCAACTCTTTGAGAGATTATAAGAGGCATATAATGATATATTATATGTGATGTAAATTATCTGATTCTGATAAGGTGATAAAATATGCATCCCACGAACGCCTTTGACTTCCCTCCCCTCTCTCCCTGCGGTTCTCCCGGAGTTTTGATTCCCCCGATTCCCTCTCAGTCCCTCCCCCCAATCAAATTTTGAAATCCATCCACTATATTTATTAGAAACAGCCTCATGTCACTGCTGTTTGTGATCGTGTATTTTAAATTACGTACTTATTCCACATATTTGTCAGTTGTGTCTAAACAGAGAGCTCGTCCGACGATTAACATAGCGCAGCGCTTCCATTCCCTTTGTCAGGGCTATTCAATTACAAATTCAGTTGGGCCAGATTTTCAAACCAAGAAATTTAGCTGGGCCAGACATTTTCAGCGGCCGGTAAGCAGCAGGTAATGACAAATTTTAAACCAACACAAGTGATTATATTGAAAAACAAGTAATGTTTATTCATTGTTTCTCTTTAAAATTTGGTCACATCTGACACAGGCACATCAAAAAGTGCATAAAAAAAAACAATAAAAAAAACTATAACTGAACAGAATCTGAGGTAGTAGCAATACTTTATTCCACTTTTGAAATAAAAAAAACAAACATTTTGGTCATATCTGACCTAGGCACAACTCAAAGTGCATAAAAAACAAGTTATTGTCATTGTGCAAAAGCAGGTCGTGGTGCTCAGCAGACATTTCTGACAGCAGCATGCGGAATAAGCGGTGTTGGCTTGATGTGCAGCGAATAAAATTAATTGTAGCCATCACGCTGTCCATTGTCGTTTTGAGCTCTCCGCTTAGTTTTGCGCACAACACCTTCTGATGCACAATGCAGTGTAAGGATATCATCTGAGGTGCAACAGTGGACCAACGGGCTGCCAAACCACTCACTTTACCTGCCATGGATGGAACCCCATCCGTCACAGGCATGCACACACGCTTCATATCCAGACCATTGTCTTTGAAAAAAGCAGAAACATTCTCAGAGACTATCTTGCCAGTTGTGTGTCCTTCCAACGGCAGCAAGCTGAGCGGTTCCTCTCGGAAGCATTTGCCGTCAAAAAACGGACATACAGTATATGCACAATTGTGCGGTATCAGTTTTATCTGTGAACTCATCTACTGCTATAGACATGACATCAGCTTTCTTCAGGTCTTCTAACAGCGTTTCAATCACATCTGTAGAAAGGGATTGGATTTGGCGGTAAAATAAACAAGTATTTGTCAGTCCAGGCAGAATTAAAGCGACGGTTTTCATTGTCAATTTTACGTTTCTGGGTTGAGAAAGACATGTTAGATCGTAGACTACTACCACCACTTCTAGACAGACACAACAACGCGCTGCATTGTGGGTTGAATGTTGCTAGGCTACGCGGAGTGTTGCATTCACGGTCTGTACTACTGTAGGAATTTCTGTAGGCTCGTGAAATGTGATTTTCTCGGTTTTTCTCTGCGTTTCTTGCGGGACCACGGGCTGGGCCACTCGGAGGTTGCTTCTGGGCCGCTATTTGAATAGGCCTGCCCTATGTGAACCCACCGTTAACATTGTAAGATGTATTCATGAGCCTGGTTTAGCATCGCAGCGTAACAGTCAGCATTGGCGAATGTTTCAAAGAATTTTGGTGGTGAACTGTATGTCATTGGTTCTTTAACTCTGGTACCAGTCTAGATTGACGTAACATCCATAGTAATGTTCTCTTTCAGTGCTGTGAACCTACCTGTGTGGATGGAGGAACGTTTTTGGGGATATCCTTCAGGCTGGTGGAACCACACTCCACAGTGAGGCTGTAGCAGCGACAGTTCACAGGGCAGGAAGGAGATGCTCGACTACAAGTGTGGAGGGACAGGAGGAGCAAGGAGAGAGGACGCACCAAAAACACAGCCATCTCACCAACGGACAGGGCTGAGGATGAGGAGAGAACAGTGAATACATAGTTCAGTATTAATCAATTAACACGTTCCCATCCCAACTCGTCACATACTCACACTGTCACGGTCACTTTTCGGTTGCAGTAAAGACATACTTAACGTTGTGAATTAAATAAAAATACTTGCTTAGGTTTAGGCAACAAAACCACTTAGTTAGGTTTAGGAAAAAACAATAATGGTTGGGCTTAAAATTACTATGTTTGTGAAGTGAAAATGTCACTTGACATTGTAAACACAGGACACGAACGAACAGTTGATTGTAACATAAAAAGTGAAACTTAACGCACGGGACACGAACAGTGGTCTTCTGGATGAAAGCCCTGTGTTATTGGGCCTATTCACACCCCCTCCCACCCACACACTGTGTCTCTTTCGCTCTTTAAACTACGTCTTACACAGCACTTTCTCTGAGCGTTTATTGTTGCCATGGATGGCTTTACATTGTAGTTCATTGAAAGCCTCGTGCGTTTCATACCGGCGTTGGTATCACACGACGATGGGCATGGCAAAGCATCGGTAATTTACGCCTTGGGAATGAGAACGGGCTGGATCAACACTCAGCTTTTTGAGTGATTGGGGCCAAACAACAAGTAGAGTGGTCAATCCAAAGACTAGACTGTATATAATATGAGTGTAGCAGCTCAAAGGGGAAACGGCCAGACTCCTACAAAAACATAGTTTGACAACTATATATGGTATGAGTTGTTTTGACTCTGCACTTTAACGTTCATTCTTGGAAAAAACACAAACATTTTTGGCATCATTGGGCAAAAATTCCATAATAACTTTTCAGCATATTGTAATTCAAGTGTTCTGAGAGAAAAACTAAACTTCTGCTCCTCCTCGTGGCTCTGTTTTCAGGTTTTAGAAAATCTAGCCCGTGACGGGAGACTTTGACCAATAACAGGTCATTTCAGAGAGAGAGCGTTCCTATTGGCTGTTCTTTCAACGGAGGCAGCTGTCAATCACTCGCGAACTCCGACCAAACGGTCAAACTAGGCAGCGCTGATCAAATATGAATCAATATTCTGCTACTGTAATGACTATTTCTCTCCTCAATGTTTTCAGAATCATCTTGTAGTGTACTGTTTAGCTGTAAAATGAGAAAGTTTGTGACCCGGCGGCCATGTTGAGATCAGTTGAGGAAATACCAAGCACCCCCCACCAGCCAGAGCACAGCCAATAGGAACGCTCTCTCTGAAATGACCTGTGATTGGCCAAAGTCCCCCGTCACGGGCTAGATTTTCTAAACCCTGAAAACAGAGACATGAGGAGGTGCAGAAGTCTAGTTTTCTCTCAGAACACTTGAATTACAATATGCTGAAAGATTATTATGGAATTTTTGCCCAATGATGCCAAAAATATACTGTCTACTGATGCTTTAAAATCACCAAGGATAGGAACCTGAATAAAACCAGAGATAAGTTTAGGGGGTCGGTAGATTAAAACGCATAAAATGGGCAGTTTATTCTTTAAAATAAAACTAAGACTCTCAAATGTGGAGAAGCCAAGCACAGACTGGGGAACAGCTGAAAACATTTCTATGTATTACTGCAAGTCTTGGCTGATATATGATGTAAGTATATGATATGATAAATATTCTGGAGGGATGACTCAATGAGAGGGGCATATTCATCAGGATTAGTTCAAGACTGTGATGATAAAAAAGTCTATATTGTTTGTCATGATATCATCCTGGCAGATGAAGGACTTATTGGTAAGAGATCTGACATTGAGTAAACAGAATTGAGCTGATTCAACAGCAGGGATAGAAGAAGTGATTTTCACTGTGATCAGATTGTTTCTGTGTGGCCTGAGAGTGGATTTTTGTAATGCACACTGCCTTTCAGTGATCCTAACAGGAATGGGTGAATTAGGGGAAACAGAAACCAAACCAGCACCAGCAGGACTGACAGCACTGTCTGGGCTTTGAAATACAGAGCCAGGTTGCTGGGCAGGGTCTTGCTGGGAAAACCATCAGTTAAGACTAAAAGCGATGAAGTTAATCAAATTAAAGCTACCCTATAGCCTTTCCCATGACAAAGGCGCTCTGTACTTGTGTTGCATTATGTGACAGCAGCTAACCGTCTGCGACCCGCGGGATCAACATTACTGTCTTTACTGGAGAGGGAAAACTGGTGTGGTGATTTTCATAATCACAGACAACTGCTCTTTAAATGTACAATAAGTTCATTCAACTTTAGCAATATCAATAATCAATAATACTTCAAGCAATAAACAGCTTTTCTACAACAAGCAGCTATAATCACTACTACTAGAACCAATAACTTCAGAGCTTATCAATACTCCGGTCTTTAATAATTTAACATCTAATATAGAAAATGAGGAACGGCGCCCACCTGCATTTTTTATTAACTTTTTTTAGAGGGCGACCAGCGCCAGAAGGTGACACCCTAGGCGACCGTCTATATGTCTTAAGCCAGCCCTGCTTATTATCACTCAGAAACCCGGCAGGCGAACTCGTCGGTGGTTGCACTGGTCTTTTAACTGATGGAATACAGCTCACTGATCTTAGGTGGCAAAAATGAACACAAAAGAAGCCCACGGCGTGGGACACACAGTCAATGTAACGCATTAAACACGGAAACAAAGCAGCAAGCACAAAACTGAGGTGGTTTTAACATAGCAAAACGGGACTCGGCGGTCCGTTAACTTCACAACAAAATAAGTTTACAGTACAATAAAATTTCAGTAACACACACGATTAACCTAACCTAACTACCTGATACCGCATCTCGGAGCGATTAAGGTGCGTTTCAGTCCGTTGATGGGTCCGGCGGCGCAGGCTCGGACAATAACAGGGCCATTATATCGCTTGTCAGTGGCAAAATTCCATTATTGATATGTTAAATTATAATACGTTAAAATTGAATTATACTGTAGATATATGTAATTGAGTTTGAATAGAAGTCAATGGTAAAAGTTGATTGGTTGTAATTAAGTTGAAGATATTTATAATGAACATTTCCGCTAGTAAGAAATTAATTGTTGATATCAAGACTTAACATTCTGACTAATGAGAAATTAATGTAGATATCTTTAATTAGAATTGCTGCTCATTAAAATTACATTATGGATATGTTGGCTTGGAATTCTAAGTAGTCAAAAAGCAGTTGTTGATATCTAATTGCTATTACCGCTACGGATTAACGTTAAAAGGGCTTTGCATGCAGGCTGTATCTTCTTTAATTGAAACTCACGAGTAAGTAGCACTGTTTCCACGAGCCAAACAATGGGAACCAAATCTGTGCTTAAACCGTGTGCACGAACGTTTTATGTGTTCTTACTCTGCAAACAAATTTAGAACTGCCTCAGACCTTGCATACATACGAATGATGAAGGCCTGGCCAGCTGGCTTAATGCACAGCATTCAAATGTTGAATGAATTTAGAATTTGAATGTCAACGATATAAATGAAGTGTCAAAATATTTATGGCTGACAGATCAGGTGGTCCTCCTCGTCCTCTTCCATCTGTTTCCTTCTTTTTCTGCTGGTCTGTTATTCTTTTTTTGCATCAACTTTAATATCAAACTATTTCTTTTTTTACCTGAGCCACATGTAGCTTAGCCTATAAGGGGACACAACATTCACCGCCTTGGTTATTGCAGCCCAATAAGCCTCTTTTTTTTATCATCGTCATCCCCGTGGAAACACTCTGGAAAAGTCTCCCTTTTCTGCCTTCCACCTCAGACACTATTGTCTCAATTTCTTCAGGCTAGTTGTTGTTGTTTTGGCTCTATGGGCCATGTTTTTCTCTTTTACCTCAACATCACCTTTTCTCCATGATAAACCTCTAGACAAATGTATTTCCTTATATAGAGAAATGGGGGTGTGGCAGTATGCCATTGCAAATAGTGTCAATTTAGAATGATCCTGATTCACTAACACACACACACACACACACACACACACACACACTAGTGGTAAGAACAAAACTGGCCGGTGTGCACGTGTCATGAATCCGACGGTAATTTCGCATGTGCACATTATTTTGTGCTCAAAGTAAGAACATTATTTATTTATTATATATTGTAAATATTTATTATATATTTATTACATATTACAAATATGAACTCTGCTCATTGTGGTCATGATTTCAGAACATTTAGCCTACTTGTTCTGTTTTTATCTATATTTTTGGCATTCAAAAATCTGATTGGCTTTTCTTGTGCCATATAAAGGCCAGGCAGGTAGGCCTATCATTCCCATTGACTGATATGGACATACAGTACAACACAATAAAGCCATGTGTCAGATAGACATGCAGTGACTGTTGTCACAGCGCATGTAGGCTGAAGAGGTTGAATATGCAGCGGTGCTGCAGGCAACAGACAATAACAGTAATAAGATCTGATCTCAACACTGAACATGCCGATCAGTGCTTACATGACCTCAGTGTAGAAAAGCCCCCCCACAGCAGAATAACATCCTTCCAGATGTATCTGTAGAAACACATCAGGAGAATTAATTCCAACGACGTGTTATTGTTGTTTCATACCTCTGTGAAAAAGGAGGAGATTCCGACGGTGATTCCTGAACCTGCACGACGCCTTCTTACTTATATGATCCCGATCATTCAGATGTGTTGTCGGTGATGACGCCGATCAGGCATCTGAGAGCAGAACAGGAGCTGATGGATGTTTCCACAGTGCACAGAGCACCGCGGGCCGCGTCGCATCCTCAACAGAAGAACCGATGGAAACACAAGAGACGAGATGCAGCGCAACATCAGGTAGAGCCTCGAACAACGGGGTGGGGGGGGGGGGCGGTGCAATCTGCAGCACTCAATGTAAAAGCCGCTGTGAAACGGATCAGGTGTCTCTGTTAAATCCAACACCCAGCTGTTCAGTCACTCCGCTCCCTCCGTGCACCCTCTCATCCAATTAGTGCGCGCTGCTGCTGCTCCAGAGGACCACAGTCAAGACTCATTTCTGCCAGCAGCAACACCAAAAACACTTCCGCCCACAATTATTCACAATAAAAGCCTTATCACAAAAGCTAAATTGCTACCAAATTTATATCTTGCTGCTGCTATTCGGTGTCAAAAAAATACATTTCTACATAGAACATACCAGGCTATTGATAGACCTATTTATTTTGTAAGCGTGGCTTGCATGCTGTGTTGCCATAACCCGACAAAAATCCCCCAAAGAGCATTAAAACCAGTGCTTGAAGAGGAAAAAAATAAGTGTCGGTACTCCTCTTATTCCCATGTTGGCCTGTCTATTTTAGGCAAAAAAATAAGAATAAAAAATAAAAAATCTGTCTGGAGCCGCTAAACATTTGAGCATTGTGATGAAGGTAACACAGTTTATAGTCTAAGTATATAGTAAAGTCATAACTTTACGAGGAAAAAAAGTCATAATATTACGAGAATAAAGTCATAACTTCACGAGGAAAAAAAGTCGTATTATTACGAGAATAAAGTCATAACTTTACGAGAAAAAAGTCGTAATATTACGAGAATAAAGTCATAACTTTACGAGGAAAAAAAGTCGTAATATTACGAGAATAAAGTCATAACTTTACGAGAAAAAAAGGTCGTAATATTACGAGAATAAAGTCAAAACTTTACAAGAAAAAAAGTCGTAATATTACGAGAATAAAGTCAAAACTTTACGAGGAAAAAAAGTCGTAATATTACGAGAATAAAGTCATAACTTTACGAGGAAAAAAAGTCGTATTATTACGAGAATAAAGTCATAACTTTAGGAGAATAAAGTCATAACTTTTACGAGAATAAAGTCATAACTTTACGAGAAAAAAGTCGTAATATTACGAGAATAAAGTCGTAATTTTACGAGAAAAAAAGTCGTAATATTACGAGAATAAAGTCATAACTTTACGAGAAAAAAATTCGTAATACTACGAGAATAAAGTCATAACTTTACAAGAAAAAAAGTATTAATATTATGAGAATAAAGTCATAACTTTATGAAAAAAAAGTCGTAATATTAACTTATGACTTTATTATCATAATATTATGACTTTTCTTCTCGTAAACGTATGACTTTATTTTTATAGCATTACGACTCTTTTTCTCGTAAACCTATGACTTTATTCTCGTAATATTACGACTTTATTCTCAAAATCTCCGATTTTTTTTTTTTCCTCAATGTGGCCTTAATACTCCGTAGTACCGTTGTACCGTCGTACTGTCGTACCGTCGTACCATAGACCTACAACAAAGATAAATAAAAATGAAAATGTAAACAAAAAACAGTTATTCATTTCCATCTTTAAAAATCCACAGGGAGCCACTGGAGAGGTGCTAAAGAGCCGCAGGTTCTAGACCCCTGTACTAGGGCTATGCATCTCCTATAGTAGGTTTATAATAAAACTCCAGTAATATTCACACTGGAGCATTATAGGGTTAAGGTGGTGTGTTTGTATCTTCCCTTTGTTATCTGTAGCCTATAGTCGGTTATCATCAGGTTTTAGGAGCAGAGACACATTCTGAATTTCTACAGTGAATAAAAAGGGTAAAAAATACACAAGAAAGACACAACATGCACGTTGAACATTTTCATTTAACAGAATCAGGGCTTTCCACAAGGATACGGAATAGCCAGCCAGCTGTGGGTATGCCTCCTCGGAGAAAACATGAGGCTTCAGATTTGATGGTGTCTGGCACTGTTCCATCATACACTGACCTTAATTATTCTACATTGTATTGAGTTTGCCTACATGATTGTTAACATGTAGTGAATTATTTTAAAGGAGAATTAGGCTTCTTGTGCATGTTAGGCCACAGTCTGTAAATAGCTATTAATAATTAAAACCACACCTATTCTTGACTCAACTTTAATAATTCCTTATTCATTATTTTTCTTTACTTATTTATTGACACCTTCACAGTAAGGTTTATCAAGGAAGGGCAGAATAATTGTGAATGTATTGTTTTACTAGAAACATAAAGCACTTACTCAGCAAAAATAAACATGGTTATATTAAGGGGGAACATGTTTTTAATCCCATGTCTGTTTGATGTGGAAAATCATATAGATCATATATATTACTGTAGGAAGTTCCATTACATTAATTTTTAAACATGAGATGACATATTATTATCAACCACACCGGATATGTTTGTTAACTGCACAACATGAGACTACTAACCTACAATCTAGCGATAAATAACTGCGGCGCCTTTGCTTTAAAAACTGCGGCCGCCTCGATTTTGTGAGGTTATTGTTGGACACGTGTGCGTGACGTCAGAGCAAGTCGGAATCAAGTCGGACACGAACCTAACCGGCATGCATTGTGCGGCGATCGACGGTGATTGATTCTACGCAGCGTTTCATTTATAAGTTGATGTAACAATCTTGTGGGCTGGATTTTAGACTTTTTAACAAACAGAACACAGAGAGTCAGAGTTAATGGGTTTTTATCAAACAAAGTGTGCTCTTCAACTGGCTCCTCACAAGGGTGCGTGCTCTCACCCTTGCTTTTTATCCTTTACACTAATATGTGTCAGAGCATTTTTAAAAACCAAACTATTTTAAAGTATGCTGATGACTCAGTGATTGTCAGTCTACTTCAGGGCAATGAGAGCAGCCATGGCCCTATAATTGATGACTTTGTCAAATGGTGTGAGGAATCATATCTGCAACTTAACATATCAAAAACAAAAGATATGATCATTGACTTTAGAAGACATGCCTCTGAACCCAAAGTCACAACCATTAAGGGTCAAACTGTTGAACAGGTGCAATCATACAAATACCTCAGGACTATCATTGACGCCCAACTGAATTTTGAGGCAAATTGTGAAGCTGTGTGCAAGAAGGGGCACCAGCGGCTGTTCTTCTTAAGGAAGCTGTCCTACTTCCACATAGGAAAACCATGATCAAGTTATTTTATCGTGCTTTTATTGAGTCTGTTTTATCCTTTTCTCTTGTGTCATGGTTTGGCAAAATGTCTCTGAAGGACAGAAACAGACTGAGTCAAATTATTAAATGGTCCAGTCGGCTGATTGGTGAGTCACAGCTGAGTTTAGAGTCCCTGTATACCAGGCAGTTACAGCGGATAGCCAGTTATATCTCACACGATGACTCTCATCCTCTGTCTGGTGAGTTCCAGCCTCTCCCATCTGGTCGGAGGTTTAGGGTCCCAAGGTGAAGAACAAAGCGCTACAGGAACAGCTTTGTTCCAGCTGCAATCGTTCATCTAAATAAGTCATAGCAACATT
>CAKAOK010067217.1:0-20345 GCA_916701675.1 Sebastolobus altivelis | reverse complement strand
TCATTGACCTCACTGTATAAAATGACCTGTGGTGACCTCTAGGATAATCACAGCCTCATGAAACTTTACAGCCACAAACTAGAGACCTAGAGCATTCAGAGGATGGATGGATCAAACTAGAGACCTAGAGCATTCAGAGGATGGATGGATCAAACTAGAGACCTAGAGCATTCAGAGGATGGATGGATCAAACTAGAGACCTAGAGCATTCAGATGATGGATGGATCAAACTAGAGACCTAGAGCATTCAGAGGATGGATGGATCAAACTAGAGACCTAGAGCATTCAGAGGATGGATGGCTTTCCTAGCTAGATTGACAATAAGGGGGTTTCTGAGCAGTTTACACAACAGAAGTGCTCGCCATCCAATCGCCGAAAAATGCAATTCTTGCAGAAATCTCCAAATGTCAAATGTTTTTGATCCCAAATCACAGCATGTCTTTTTCTATGGTGTTCCTCAAGGTCTTGGTGACTTAATGTGGTATTTTGGAGGGATTATTGATCATTTTTATCAATTCTCCAGTGGTAAAAAATGGTTAAATTTAGCCCCGTGTTGTCAGCTGTGGATGTTTGTTTCCTGAAGTGGTTTTTGTTTTTGTCTTTTAATGTTCCGATCAGGAGTAGCGCTCCTAATGTTATTGTATTCTGTACAACAATGACAATACAGGCTTTCTATTCTACTCTATGGAGTCTTTTGAGATGGGAGGGTGTAACCCGTCTCTCTCTATTGGTCTGACCTGATGATTTTTTTTGTTTCGCTGAGAACAATGAAGTCCAGGAGAACAATCCAGAAATGCAGTTGGAAAACTTTCGTCATGCTTTTCATAATCCTCCGTATCACTGTGGCTTCAGGGTTGATAAAATGTCTGTGTGTTTGCAAAATATGCCGTTTCAGCCTCAGCTGCTCCGTCAGTATGACTCTGTGTGTTTCTGGTTGTTTATCAGCTGCGTTCAGGTTACAGAAACCTCTCACTGACCGACTGTCTGGTTTCAGGAGGAAGAGGAAATAAAAAAGGGGGGAAATCCCGGAAGTATGATGTAGCGTTTCCAGCAGAGAGACGGATCAATAAAGACTGACAGCCTCTGAGCTTCAGTGTGTTGTAGTTGTGTAAGCCGGCGTTGCGTTCAAACACCTCGGAGAATGTGGGTTGCGTCATTTGCAGAGTTCTAGCAGCTTCTGAAGCTAAACTTCACCCAGAAATCTGCTGTTTTTATGGTCTGTTTGGTTTCAGGATAAAAATAGAAAGTCACTGGAACAGTGTTGTGTAGAGCTGGACAAGATATCAGGTGGACCGATGCATTTATAGATTAGATTTGTGCAGAGTAATGTACATATAGTGTTATATAGAATAAACAGTAAGGGGTAGATATAAATATGCTTAGATATATATACAGTATGAAAGAGAGAGTTATATGAATATTTATGATATTTTTATGATAATTACCTGCTTCTCATGGCCGATACCGATAAAATAACAGATAATTTCACATTTTTGTATTTTAAAAAGAAGTTTATTACCTGTAGTTGCACACCTGAGGGTAAGAAATGCTTAGATGATTTAATATTCCATTGCTCCGACCTAATCAAATCTAGCTGACATCACTATTGTTAACACAACAAAAACAAAGAACAGTTCTGACTCTTCAAATGTTCATAATAACACATAATAATAATAATATATTCCCATAGTTTATCGGGCCCGATATATATCGTGCATCCCTTCTCTGCCCATATCACATGGTGTGTGCTGAGCATTCAGAGCTGTGATTGGTGATTTAATGCAAAATGAAATGCTTTAATATACTCGTATTAATCACTTATATTTTATGTTAAAAGTAATCCAGTTTAAAATAAGGCAGATAAAATAGATATTAGCTAAAATCACTGGTTTTATTGGTATCTGTGTGTGTTGGGTGACCTCTAAGATATATTTAAGGTCATTTAGACACACAGTCTCCATGACACAGTTTGATGATGGGAGGAGGATGAATGAATAATGTGTTGGACCCCTTCAGGTCACAGTCACATGTCTTTAGTGCTCCTCAGCCATATATCTGCAGGGCTCACATGTGACCTACAGAGCAGAGGTGCATTATGGGAGCTGGATGATGCAGTGTCTCTGTTGGCACAAGATGAAGGATCATATTTTATTTGCTTGAGAGTTTCCGCTCGGCTCTTGTGGAAAGGCTTCAAAGTGAGCGTTAAATGGGATGTTTTCCTGGTTTTAAATAAGATCAGAGGATGTTGTAGTGAAACTGTGAGAAACCGTCTTCATCTCCCAACGCGAGCTCTGCGTGATTAAACCGTCAGTTCATCACGAGATTATTCATCAACGGAAAGCTTCTCAGATTCAGTGTCTGTAGGCTCAGAAAAAGAAGCCTTTTTAAAAAAAGTCACTGATTCTTCAGTAGATTAAATAAATAATTGATTAACGAAGTGGAACAATTGACAATAAATGCGTATTATCTGTGGTTTGGAGCAGCACAGCGTTCATCTCATGCAGAGGTCAGAGCACATGTTCAACAACACACCCGTCAGCTGAGCGACCTCACACACATTCACACATGAAAACACTGTTATATTCCTTCTCTCTGAGTCTCTGAGCCTTCAGAGTCTTTCTGTCGTTGACGTTGAATCTGAATCTGGACCCTGAATCTCACTTTTCCCACCGAACCGTCCAATAAATCAGAGTCGACCTTTAACCCCGACGGACTTTGACCTTCTTATCAGAGCTGTTTAAACAGTTTACAGCCTAAAATGAAACTGATGATGTTCTGATGTGAGACGTTGCACATTAAAGACCTGAAACTGATGCAGAAGGCGAGTAGTTGAAATGTAACTAAGTACATTTAATCAAGTGTTTGTATTTTAGTTTACTGAGTTAGTCGACTAAGAGTTTTTTGGTCGAGGACAGACCTAGTAAAGTTTATTCGTTTTTAATTTTCCAAAAGAGTTCACTAGTTTAAGGACACTTTGTTTTACTGCGACTGTTTCTCGGCTCGTATTGAACGTTTTTTAGATCAACTTTTCCTCAAATAAATACTAATTTTCTTTCACTTCCGTCCTGTAAACTGTCGTCTGTCTGGAACTGAAAATATAAATATATTATATTATCTCCTCTCTGCTGCTTCCTCACAACATCTTTGTCTTCTTCTTTCTTTTTAACCATCTCATGTTGACTTTCTTCTCTAATGACAGTATGAAAAGCAGAATTATCTTGACCAAAATCTTATTGGTTTACAATGTTATCATGCAGGATATTTTCCACTGAATAGTCAGTTTGTTTTATTTGTTTGAAAACTAAAACTGACAAATTCATGATGACACTAATCCACTAAGTTGTTCCAGCATTCATGATATTATCTTGATCTTTAAATGGGATTCATCATTCATTCATCTTCAAGACTCCAAAACCGATCACAAACACGTTTTGGAAATTAAATCATGTCTGACATTTTGTCCAAAATTCATATTGTCTATGAAATCTAACTTTATCTTGAGTTTGACTACGTTCACACTGTAGAAATGGCAGCATGCAGAGCAACATCTGATTTTAAGACACCGTTTTCCTCTCAATGTAACACTAAACGCAGCCCAAAAAATTATAAAAGATACTACAAATATATAAATCTTAAAACCACTTTGAGAACCAAAAAAATAGTAAAAAATATTACAAATATATGACTCTTAAAACCTCTGAGAACCAAAAAATAAAATAAGAAATAGTGAAAAAATATTACAAATATATAACTCTTAAAACCACTCAGAGAATCAAAAAGAAAAAATAGTAAAAAAAAAAAAAAATATTACAAATATTTAACTCTTAAAACCACAAAAAAAAAAAATATTACAAATATATAACTCTTAAAACCACTCAGAGAATCAAAAAATAGTAAAAAAAAAAAAAATATTACAAATATATAACTCTTAAAACCTATCAGAGAATCAAAAAAAAAAATAAATATTACAAATATTTAACTCTTAAAACCACTCAGAGAATCAAAAAAAAAAAATATTACAAATATTTAACTCTTAAAACCACTCAAAATCAAAAAATAAAATAAAAAATAGTAAAAAAAAAAAATATTACAAATATATAACTCTTAAAACCACTCAGAGAATCAAAAAAAAAAAAAAATATTACAAATATTTAACTCTTAAAACCACTCAGAAACAAAAAATAAAATAAAAAATAGTAATAAAAACAAAAATTATTACAAACATTTAACTCTTAAAACCACTCAGAGAATCAAAAAAAAAAAAAATAGTAAATAAAAAAAAAATATGTTAAAAATATTTAACTCTTAAAACCACTCAGAATCCAAAAAAAAAATAGTAAAAAAAAAAAAATACGTTACAAATATATAACTCTTAAAACCACTCAGAGAACCAAAAAAAAATAAAATAAAAAATAGAGTCACAGGAATAATTTCCGTACGTCTCTCATGATGTCTGTTTATTACACAATAATTCATAGTACATTGATTTCTTCTATACTAATTGCTAAGATAGTACTTTACAGTAGTGTTTTTAAAATGTAGGATTATCTACAGTCTTATCTTTACTATAAATATTAGAATTACTTTAAATTTTGAGGCCCGACCTACATATTATATAGAAGATGAATAATCAATATATCCTCGTCCTAGATGAAGTTTTTACTTCAGAGTTTTTCAGGCTTCACTCCAGAGAGATTAAAAGTAAGCACAGCAGTATGTTAATCCTTCAGGTGTGATCCACTAATAACAGTCCAACAAACAGTGATGGGGTCAAAGGTCACATCACCGTGAAGATGATCATGTGACCCCGTTGAGGAAGGTGTGGTTGAGGAGACGTCAGAGTCAGCTGCTCAGACAGATAATCATCCTTCAATTGGGTGATTTATTTCTGATATCTGATATGTTGCTGAATGACAAGATATTGAAGTACAGAAATGCCAAAGTGTTCATGGTTTCAGCCTGATTTGTAATAACTATTAAAACTTAATCCTTGTGATGTCCTCTTGGTCTGCAGGCTTCCTTCCTCACAAAGAAGCTCAACATCACAGGAAAGAGAGTGAACCTGGCCATATGGGTGAGCTCCACAGCCGTCTCTGCTGAGGTTTTAATGGCGCCAACGTAAAGTTTACGGTACAAATATGAACTTTCTTGTGTGTTTGTGTGTTTTCAGGACACAGCAGGTCAGGAGCGTTTCCATGCGTTAGGTCCCATCTACTACAGAGACTCCAACGGAGCCATCCTAGTGTACGACGTTACAGACGAAGACTCCTTTCAGAAGGTAAATACTCAGCCTGACTGGAGGTTTATACACAAGTCTAATGCTGTTCTACTGGTCTATAATAGTAGTATACTTTACTAATACTAATACTGTAGAATCACAGCAGTCAACAACTTATTTGTTGCAGTGGTGGAAAATAACTAAGTACATTTACTCAAGTGTAATTTTGAGGTACTTTACTTGAGTATTTCCATTTCCTGATACTTTCTACTTCTCCTCCACCACATCTCAGAGGGAACTATTGTACTTTTTACTCATCTGACAGCTTTAGTTACAGATTAAGTTTATTAAAACAAAATATAATCAACTAATAAATGCTCAGATTTTGCTAAAAGAATAATAAATAGAGTTTTAAGTCTTACGTTTGGACAAATTATATGTGATTTCTGCAGAGATTCCTTATTTTAATGGATAATAAACATGAGATTTTGTCATGATTTTGTTCATTTTATTATCAAAAATGTAAAAATATCTTTGTTTTATCTTCTCAGATGTGTATTTTTGCTGATTTTCTCCTTTTTAACTTTCCTTCCTCCTGTCTTCACTTCACATCTCTTTATTCTTCCTCTTGGTGTAAAACATTATTTCATATAAAAGTTCCATTGTGTGTTTCTGTGGTTGCAGGTGAAGAACTGGGTGAAAGAGTTGAGGAAAATGTTGGGGAACGAGATTTGTTTATGTATAGTAGGTAAGTTATCAGAAATAATAATCATCCTATGAAACATCTTATCTCAGCAGGTTTTTGTTTTCATGTGTTACAGAAAGGATTGTTTGTTGTTCTCGTTTCCAGAGCTTCTAAATATGAATTTGTATGTCCGTGTGGCTTCATGAGGGAAATTTTCCAAAGTATGTTAACTGGATTATGTTGTTGACGTCCTGGTCGTCATGAGTTTGGACCGGATCATACTGTGAGAGAGCTGCAGAGATAAAATCTGCTGTTTCATAATGTAATTTTGGTGTTTTTGATGAAGCAGTAAATAACATGAGGACGTCTTTTAGTGTAGTTGAGCTGTTGGTTTGTTAAAGCACCTGTTAAACTCAGTTCACAGGTCAGATACTGACGTTATTACTTATAAATATATAAATACTCAGCACAACCTTTAATGTCAGAGAATATCTAAGTCTTTATCTTGTAAATTTACCACTTACCACAAAGAAACTTGGATATGTGAGATTAAAGTGGTAAATTTAGGAGAAAATAAACTTGGATATTATTGGAATTTTCTTTCTCATAAATTTACCACTTTTATCTCAGTTTTTTTTACTTAAAATCTAAATTTAAAGTGATGAATTTATGAGATAAAATCAGTATGTTGTTTTCTTCCGGATGCTGATGATAATATAATATGTTGATATGATGATGATATCCTGGGCTAAAATCATGAGTATTTCCTAATCGCTAAATCGGATTACAAAGTATAATTTAATTAATTAGGTCGTGCACTGAGGGCATAATACACAACACTGCAAAGTGAAGTGGAAAAAAACACATTTTCCCAGAGTTTTATTATTAATTAATAAAAATTCGGAGTTTTTTTTCTCAGAATAATATCCCCTCCTCCGGATTTGTGTATTTAAAAAAAAATAATATATATTGTTTTATTTTTACCTACAATGGCCTGAATACGCCGCCGTATCAGGCTTCATCTCACAACTCTGACTGAATAGTTTTCAGTGCAGAATTATTACATTATTATATTTTCCTCTGTAAAAACTGAAATAACTTGTGTTGATATGATAAAAATACACAATAATCAGCTGATAGTAATAATTAAAGAGACTGTACGTAGAATTTACCAACTCACGAGGAGTTAGTCAAAGTATTTGACAAACGATAATTATTATTATTATTATTATTATTATTATTATTATTATTATTATTAATATTAATGTGGAAGGTGGTGATAAAAGCCAAACAGTCTGTGAATAAAGTCTGTCTGTGGCATTAGATGGACAAGTGTTATTATAATGGATTGTAATGGATGAAAACAAATATTTTTACTACGATATGATATCTTTATTCTTTATATTTCTTGCTCGGTATATACAGTATATACTGAAATGCTGCACGTGATTGCTAAAGGTCTCAACTATTATACAGAAATGAATACAAAATGAATCGTGTTTGATTTAATGAGCTGATAAATAATAAATCAGGACGTTTGACTGAATGTTTACTTTATTTTTCTCTGCAGGTAATAAAATTGATTTGGACAAAGACAGACATGTTTCAGTGGAAGATGCTGAGAGGTAAAAACAAATAAAAACACCATGATGATGATGATGATGATGATGATGATGCTGATGATGGTGTTATGTGATCGTGCTCATTATCTCTCTCTGTGTAGTTATGCCGAGTCGGTGGGAGCCAAACATTACCACACATCAGCCAAGTTAAATAAAGGCATCGAGGAGCTCTTCCTGGACCTCTGTAAACGTAAGACACATGAAACACTCTGCAGATATAATATAATATAATATAATATAATGTAATATAATATATTATAATATGAAGATTAGAGCCGGACGGTTTGAGATCAAGTTAAAATCATAATGTTTCCACAAAGTCACATTGATAACGAGATTAACGAGATCTATTAAAGGAACATTTTGATCTGATAAAAGAGTTTTTAATCAGATAAAAGAGTTTTTTATCAGATCAGCTGTTTATTTTTAGAGCTCACACAGATGTTATCTGCTCTTTCTTTTTTGGGGGATTTTAAAGGAACATTTTGGAAATCGTCATGTTTGCTGTAACAGAGTCAGATGAGAAGATTCAGTTTATTTATAATATAACACAATAAAAAGAATGATGCAGGAATAAAATCAACATGAAACTAAAGACACATTTTACAACAGGTTTAGCTTAATATTCAGTAAACAGTGAGAGCTGCTGAAAAACCTCAATAGCAGATAAATAATTGTGAAGTTGGAGGAAAATAGTTCATTACAATATAAAATATTAGTTGCATTATCTGAAGGAGATTGGAGGTGTGTTTTAACTCTTTCTCTTTTGTTTTTGTGTGTTGCTATTATTTGCATCCGTCCTTTTATGTGTATTTTTGATCTTTTTTGTATAAAATGTGCTATATAAATAAAGTTATATTATCATTTATTGTATGCAATTATATTTGAAGAACATGAACTGAAATAATGAACAAACTTGGATATAATTTAACTCTTATTTCCCATGTAATTATTGGTGCTTTAAACTTATTCTAAGTTTTTAAACCTAAATAGAAGATAAATTATTGAAAAGTTGGATTAAAGTATTCGGAGGAGGAAAAGAGGTCATTATAATAATAATATAAATAAATATAATAAATAATTTATTAATCGTGATATTTTAAGGATTGAGTTGTGTTTTAAGTCTTTGTGTGTTTTCAGGGATGATGGAGACGGCTCAGGCTGAGGAGAGGTTGAAGGGCAACGGAGCCAGCCAATCAGCATCGAGTAGGCGGGGCGTACAGATCGTTGACGACGAACCACAAGCCACGCCCGCCGGAGGATGCTGCTCTTCTGGCTAACACACACACACACACACGCACACACACACACACATGCTTGCAGACATCATATTCTCACACACATTTACTCTGTTGCTCTAAATAACCCCAGCTGTGTTCATTCAGCGCCGCCTCTGCTGCTAAGGAGCATGGGAAATCCTATTTAAAATGGTTTAATCACTGTTCCCTCCAAAATAAAAGTAACTCATGATGAAAATGAGCGTTTAAATTTGACTAAAATCACATTTTCAGCACTTTAATTATTATAATTTCCTCCAGAAGCAGCGATTTAAAGTTAAAAACTCCCCCAGAGAAAGGCCACTACACGTCCAATATATATATATATATATATATATATATATATATATATATATATATAAATATATATATATACAGCTGTTTTTTTGTGTTTAATACATTAATAATAAAAGAGCTGAAGTAACTTTGAGGACATAAAATGGCGGCAGAGATTTATTTTGTTTTGTTTTTTCGGTAGGAATTTCTCGATGGATAAAACGTTCAAATACACACTGTATAAACCTCCATTAATCATCATATTTATCTACAAATATAAACATGTTTTCTCACCCAGAGGAGCAGCAGGTGGACAGTTTGTGGTGAAACGGCGCCGCCTGCTGGACAAAACATTAAAGGACAGATTTATTCAAGTTTATCTTAATACACTCGCATGTAGTATGTGCAGAAAATACTTCATACTGGCCTCTTCTTAACACAAATACTCTGTAACAGAAGGAGATGGAGTTTAGAGAAAACAGACATGAATACGGAGAACTGAACTTTAAACTAAACTCCCAGGAACCTAAACATAATCATTAGATTATATAGATATAGATACAGATTAAATTTAGTGGCTGTAAAATGATTTTTCTGAACATCACAAAAGGTCCAATGAAAATGTGTCTAGAAGTCTAGAAGAGATGCGTCCTCCATCCTGCTGTGAACACAGTGTTGTATTAATATAAACTGGAAAAAAATCACAACTCGTCCTTTAATCTGAGCAGTTTACTCTTAAATATTAAATCAAAATAAATATTAAATCAATGAATCTGTCACCAAGAACCAAGACTTCAGTCAGAGCTGCACATTTAATTAAAAATAATTATAAAGCCTGAAAATTTAAAATGTTTCCAGTTCGTAAGAAGCTGCAGGTGATTTATGGTGAAAGCTAAATGTGTAAAATATGATAATTTAATAAATGAAGAGTCATACAGCAACAATAAAAATGTTTTTGTAAATTTGTTAAAATCAAATTTAGAGATGAATAAAACTATAAATTACTGGTTTAAACACCTCAGTTTTCTAAACAATAAATATAAAAACATTCATCAAAATGTGTCTGTATTCAACAGTTTAGTCTTATTTATTTAAAACCTGAAGATATTCAGTTATTAACAATATAAAACTGAGAAAAACTACTTATTAATTTTCCTTCCGTCGATTAATTGATTCATAATTTTAGCTCGACTGTAAATTTAAATAATTTATCTTCACGTCAAAACAAAAAAAATTTAGAAATCAAGAAGTAAAACAGCAAATCTTAGACAGACCAAAAGTGAAAAACTTTGACAGCTCTAATATATTAATATATAATAATTTCATTATTGTTACAATAATAAAAAAAAAAATATTTTCATTTAGTCGATAAAATGACAACAAACAGTGAAAAATATATTAAAATTGTTCAAAAACCTAAATATTCGGTTAACAAAGATATAAAACACAGAATATTAATAATCGATTAATCGTCAAATGATTCATCAACTAATTGATTGATTGATTGATTGATCTGTTTCTGTTTATCTGGATCTTTGGTCTGTAAATTTAACTACACAATGTTTTTTTTGTTAATTTATTCTTATAATTTTCAGGTATTTAATAATGGATTAATTGTTAAGTAATTGTTTAGATATATGATGTCTTCAAAATATTTGATTTACAAAGATATAAAACAGCTGGAAACATTTAATTATTATTATTATTGATATTTTTACTGAAAAATTGCTTAAAACAATTCAAATTCTTGTCAATTAATTCTCGTTGTAACTGATTAATTCAGCTCTAAATATAATAATGGCTTCCTCAGTATTGTGCAGCTCAGAGTTCAGCTCCTTCCTCCTCCTCCTCTTCCTCTACATGGTTTTATAACACACACACACACACACACACACAGATAAATAAATACTACCGTGCATGTTTGATTTCTGTAAAAGGCTTTTTTCTGTTTAACTTTTAAAAGAAATGGTGAATAAAAAACCTGAACGGCGGATTATTTAATAAGTTATATTCACGTGGCGGTGATGGAAATCTGTACATGAACAAAGTTTTCTGTGTACTCTACTGTGTACTTTTACTGTTGTTTTCCAGCGGGCCTGTAGCTCCATTAATCTCTCTGCTTACTGAAAACAAAGAAAACTACGGTGACGTTGTACAAAAACAAAAACACATACGGGACGTTTTATCGATGCACATAGAAGAAGAAGAAGAAGAAGAACTAAACGCTGTCCCGTCCTCTTCATTATGGAATAATGGAAATAGAATGAAAATATATAATGTGGTTGAAAAGGAAAAAAATCAGCACACTTTTTGGAAATGTAATTTTTTAAACTGCTAGTGTCAAAAGTGTTTTGTAAAGATAATAGAACAATTATAACGATTTACACAACGCACGGCGGTGTCGCACACATTGTCCTTATTTCATGGTCACAGTTCTTCTCTCCACACGGGGCTTTACAGGAAAACATTCAATTCACATATAAGTCTGGTGATTAGAGTCAATAAATCCCATAAAAACAAACACAAAAACAACAGTGAATGTATCTACTAACTAGTATTGCTGTATGTGAGCTACATTGTTGTTTTTCGGATGTTTTCACTCATTTTTTCACATTTTACTAACTTGTGAAAAATATAATTATTAGTAAAATATGTGAAAGAAATAGTGAAAATTGTCCAAAAAAATATGTAAAATATTAGTCAAATATGTCAGAAACATATCCCAAAATTATGAGTAAAATATGTGAAATATATCCAGAACAATATTAGCAAAATGTCAGAAAAATGTACAAAGAAATATATATATATATATATATATATATATATACACAAAAGTTATTAATAAAATATGTGAAGAAATAAGTGAAAATTGTCTGAAAAAATATGAAAAATTTCTGAAAGTTATCAGTAAAATATGTGAAGAAATTAGTGAAAATGGTGCGAAAATGCCTGAATAATATGTGAAATATATCCAGAAAATATTAGTAAAATATGTCAGAAAAATGTAAAAAGTAAAATATATATACATATATCCCAAAGTTATTAGTAAATTAGTAAAGTTATTAATAAAATTTGTGAAAAAATTAATGAAGATTGTCTGTAAAAAATGTGAAAGACGTCTGAATAATATGAGAAATGTATCAAGAAAAATATTAGTAAAATATGTCAGAAAAAATGAAAAATATCTGAAAATTATTAGTAAAATATCTGAAAAAAAATAGTGAAAATTTTCTGAAAAATATATGAATAATTTGTGAAAAATATCCAAAAATTATACGAAAAAAATATGTGAACAAAGTTATGAAAATTGTCAGAAAAATGTAAGAAAAACGTGAAAAATATATGTCTGGTGATAGTCTGTATTTCAATTATAGTCAATAAATCCCATTAAAAAAAAAAACTGAATGTATCTACTAACAAGTATCGTGTCATCACAGCCTGATATCTTTGAGCTCCATTGTTCCTTTTTCAGATGTTTCTCGGACATTTTTCACAAACTCCTTTACTGAATTAAAAGTACTAATACTACACTGTAAAAATACTCCAAGTTAAAGTCCTGCATTGAAAATGTTCCTTAAGTAAAACTCTAAGTACAGCAGTACATCTACTCGTGAAGATGTCACCAGTTCAGAGTTTCTTGTAGTAACTCGAACTGCTGATGACGTATATGAAGGTAATTCTTAGGAGACTGTTGGTTTTCTTAACATGTGAACTCCCTCAGCTGTAAACACACACTGATGACTAATTCAGGTGGAGGAGGTGCAGCAGCAGGAACACCAAACTAATTAGGTGACAAACGTGTCAGCTGCAGAGAGGAAGCTGAAGCTGCAGAGATGGACGTCCAGCACGCTGTGAGTATCTGTTTTAGATGGTCACTCTGTAGGAACCTGTCTGATGCTCCACTTTATCTGTTCCTTCATTACGTTCATGTGTTTGATACCAAGAAAAGGATCACTTCTAAAATTCTGCAGATTACATCTCATACAAGATGCTTTTAATTAACATTATTAACATCCTTTTTTAAAGGGTGTTTCCATTTGAGTTATGATTCATTTCCCATGTTTTATTCTATTAACAATAACGTCTAGTCTATTTTCCATTCATGTTCATATTTTCACAACTACTGGCCAGATTTCCACGATATTTTATGTGTATATTTATTTATTTACCCAGAATCCCCATTAGTTACTACCATGGTAGAAACTTCTCTTCCTGGGGTCCGTACAAAAACTCTGAGAAAATTATGTAATTAAAATCCAAAGCAAAAAAGGGAACAGAAAACAATAGAAAAACTAACAAACTTCAACCAAAACAAATTTATTTATTTATTTATTTAGTATTTATTTATCTATTTCTGTGCATATGTATTTATTTTCAAATTAACCTGCAGATTTATTTTGATAATTGAGGATTTTATTTATTTATTTATTTTTTTTAATTGCAGCTTTAGTCCTCCGTAGTATATGGATCTCTGAGATAAATTGTTAAATATTGCATATTTATTTATTTTCAAATTAATCTGCAGATTTATTTGATAATTGAGGCTTTTATTTCTACATTTATTTATTTATTTATTATAATGGCAGCTTTAGACCTCCATTGTTTATGGATCTCTCTCCAAACCAAAAACCAGGTGTAACGTTCCTGAGCTGATACAGGTAACTAATCTCCACTCAGCTGTCAGTATGTGTGTGTGTGTGTGTGTGTGTGTGTGTGTGTGTGTGTGTGTGTGTGTGTGTGTGTGTGTGTGTGTGTGGCGGTGTCGTCTGTCAGCTCTGAGACTGATGGACAGATGTCTCTTGTCACCATGGAAACTGTCATCGGGGGAAACTGTCTCTTCCAGGCTTCAGTCCGTCCTCTGAGAACATGTAATTAACTGATACTCTATATCCTCTGTGTGTGTGTGTGTGTGTGTGTGCCTGTGCGTGTGTGTGTGTGTGTGTGTGTGTGTGTGTGTGTGCATGTGTGTGTGTGTGTGTGTGTGTGCGTGTGTGAATGTGTGTTGCAGGTCGGGGTGGGAGCTCGTCATCTCTCTCAGATTCAGGAGGAGTCCGACAGCAGAGAGCACAGGTAACATTTAATTATCCACTCGGCACATCGAGGTACTTGTACTTTAGTATTTACATTATATACTACTTTATACTTCTACTCCACTACATCTCAGAGGTAAATATTGTACTTTTTACTCCACTACATTTAACTGACAGCTTTAGTTACTTTACAGACTCAGATTATTAATACTAAATATAATCAACGAATAAATGATGATGTATTATTATTCTCCTGCATTCTGTGAGGTAAAACTACTGTTTTTGTGAATGGAGTCTGGTGGCTTTGAAGAGAGCGATATAACAGCTTCAGTTCCCCGTCAGAAAGGGCTGTCTGACAACCTACAACCTTGGTAGGTTGCCCAAAATGTTTAGTGTGTATATGTGATGATGAAGTTTTAAATTTAGATTAACGAAGATAAAATAGATAAATCTAAATAAAAACTTGGATGGAAACGTTTCCTGCTGCTTTCTGCAGAAGACCTGGAAACTCAGTCTGGACCGACAATCTGATAACAGTGCGTGCGTGCGTGTGTGCGTGCGTGCGTGCGTGCGTGCGTGCGTGCGTAAGTGCGTGCGTGCGTGCGTGCGTGTGTGATACTCTCCACCGAAGCACGACCTTGGCAGAGGGATACGTTACCGTGATCAGACCCGACTGTAAACAAATCTGAATGGAAACTGGTTTACATGGAAGTGTGTGTGTGTGTGTTTGTGTGTGTGTTTGTTCTTGTCCAGCTATTTTTGTGGGGACCAATGTGAGTTAGGGTAAGGGTTAGGGTTGGGGTTGGGGTTAGAGTTGGGTTCAGGTATTTAGTTGTGATGGTTAAGGTCAGGTTAAGGGACGAGGGAACGCATTATGTCAATGAGTGTCCTCACAAAGACAGAAGAACAAGGTTGTGTGTTTGATGCAGATTGACGAGATTACAACATGAAGTGAAACATGACCTCATCACTCTCTCTCTCTCTCTCTCTCTCTCTCTGTCAGTACCTGTTTCCTGCCTCCGATCGCCCAGCAGCAGCAGACAGGTGCAGCAGGTAAACCAGGTGAGGACGGGGCAGAGAGACAGGAAGTGAGACAGGAAGTGAGGCGTCTGTCTGACCCGGCGTCGCTGGCTCTGTACGAGCAGCAGAGGAAGCTGGAGGACAACAGGAGTCTGCTGGAGGAGGTAACAAACAACGCATATTGATAAGAAGTGAAAGTCAAGTGTTCGTTCCGTTACAATATCAGCGCCCAGCAGCAGAGCTACGCTTCCGCCATTTTGGACTGAAAGTGACTACCGGACGTCAGTAAAACGTCCGCCTACAAAGAGACGTACATTTGGTGCTCTAGTGAGTATTTGGGGCAGCAGGACTCAAAATAAAGTGTGTGTTTCAGTTGGGTCGTATCGAGGCGGAGCTCCGGGAGTCGGTACGTCTGGACGACGAGCGGCAGCGAGAAACCGACTTCCTGCGTCAACAAGAGAACGACCTGCTGAGAACCAACCTGTGTTATCTGAGCCTCAGCCAGCGCGTCGCCAAGTACGCAAACACCTGAGCACTGTATTTAAGATATCACTCCTCTGCTTTAAGGTAACTTCCTGTCGTGTCCTCCACAGACCCTGGGTCAGCAGCTACTTCAGGAAGTTCCCCATGCACATCTACTGTCTTCCTGTCCAGCCGGCCAATCACAGACGCCGGAGGCGGGGCCTGACGAAGAGGAAATGAGAGGACGTGGAAATATGTTTAAAGAGCGGGTCCATGGAAACGTCCACTCAGCCGTTAGCATAAAGCAGTGTCGTAGGTTAGCACAGTAAGCTAATCAATAAGGTTATCAATAATGTGAACGCTAGCACTAGCTGAGTCAACGTTAGCCGTGCTAAGTTTGGAAATAACTGAAAGAGTTAGTTTGGATTTTTTAAAGTGGGGTTGTTTATATACTCCTGTGTTCTGAAAGGTAAAATTACTGTTTTTGTGAATGGAGTCTGGTGGCTTTGAAAAGAGAGATATAACGGCTTCAGTTCAGTCTGACTGCTAATACTTTTGTAGTTTTAAGTAAATTTCTGAACACAGGACTTTATTTTTACACTGTGGTATTACTACTTTTAATAAAGTAAAATATCTGACTACTTCTTCCTCTTTAATCCTCCAGTGCACACAAAGTACAAAGACAAATATATGAACAATGTTGTATGTATACTCCCGTGTTCTGCGAGGTAATATTACTGTTTTTGTGAATGGAGTCTGGTGGCTTTGAAGAGAGAGATATAACGGCTTCAGTTCCCCGTCAGAGACTGAAGCGTACAGTTTAAGTGTACGCTATATTTAGAATATTTTCACCGCTTTACCTCGCCATCAGACAGCCCTTTCTGACGAGGAACTGAAGCCGTTATATCGCTGTATTCAAAGCCACCAGACTCCATTCACAAAAACAGTAGTTTTCCCTCTCAGAACAGGAGTTGCTGGTCTACCGCTGCATCCATCGGTTAGTTAGTTTGTGTTATTGTGTGACTTTCTGATCTGAACTGGGTACACGCCGACCGCTATCTAAGTTACTGTATTAATACACTGACTATAAGGATGTATATATATATACTTTACATGCAGCAGCGTCATCATGCAGAAACCTACGTCAGGTCACACTAAAATATACGTACTTTGACCAAAATGAGAATATTCAGATTTGAATACATAAGGAACACCACTGGGAAGATACAGAATGATATAAAAAACCCATAAATAAATACATAAATCATGGACCAGCCCTTTAAACTGTTTGTTTTTGCTGTTTTTTACTGGAAACATAAATGTAATTTCCTCCCCCGTCCATTATTCTTTCTTTAAAGTACAAACAGACACATTTCTACATCAGAATCCAAACAAGAAACCTTCACATGACGGATTTGATGCCATTTTTATGTCCTCGTGTGACTCTTTAATTGAGTCCGTAGAAACCGACCGAGTGCTGCTGGTTTCTGTATTTAATTGAACCGGAGCCTCTAAAAGACCAACTGGCTTCAGACCGGTCTCTGTGGTCCGGGCTGCTTTCCAAAAAACATCTTAAGACTAACAAGGTGGTTAAAACCAATTTTAGTAAATGATGGTGGATTAAGTGCTTCCTGACCACTCATATTAGTGTTAGACTCTCTGTGAACTACATGCTTCATATAAAGTCTGGTTTAATGTTGAACTCTGATGCCATCTGGTGTTTGATGCAACATGAGCACCAAGTATTCAGATCCTTTACTGCAGTAAAGATACTAATACCACTGAAAATACTCTGTTACAAGTAAAAGTCCTTCATTCAAAACATTATTAAGTAAAAGTATGTAAGTATTATCATTTTCAACTTGTAATAAAATATATTACTATAAAAATGCAACTGAATTATTGTTTTTTATTCATATTATTGCTTTTTTTTTTTTTATTTGCTATAAAGCTGAACTGAAATGTATTCATATTTTTAAATATACCTCAAATTACAAAAACAAAAAGAGCATAGTTGACTAATCAAGAACATAACTTTTTATTAATGTCTTATTCCACCACTGATACAAAACACACGTTAAACAAGACATAATGCACTGCACTGGCACATTTAGTTCAAATCAGGACCAAAAAAACAAATCTGGGGGATATTGCACTACTATATCATACATTATAATATAATATACTCTGCTATATATTAATATACTCTTCTATAATTGCACTACTATACCATTACATTGCACTACTGTATCATACACCATAGTATACACTGCTATATTCAGTACTGCGCAAGAGTACTCAGTATTCTTGCACTATTTGCACTATTTGCACTACAATTGGCACACTGTCACTTCACTGCTGTACTTATGTTATCTTATTTTTATTTTATTTCACTTTATTCTATTTGATTGTATCTTTTTTTAAGGTGTATTGGTGGTGGGACTTGTTGTCTAAGCTACTGGATGCCTACATTTCCTTTGGGATCAATAAAGTAACTATCTATCTATCTATCTATCTACCTATCTATCTATCTATCTATCTATCTATCTATCTATCTATCTATCTATCTATCTATCTATCTATCTATCTATCTATCTATCTATCTATCTATCTATTTTTCATCAGATGTTGGCAGCAGCGTGTCTTCCCCAGATCTGCAGCCTTGAACGCAGCATTACGTTTTTACGTAACCACGTCACTCCCCAGCCCAGCCCTTCTTCTTGTCTGCGTCCTCTGCTTCAGCTGCAGATCTCAGTCATCATGGTGAGCTTTTACTGTTATTCACTCTCTTATAAAACAGATTAGAAAACAGCTCTTCACCTCTACTGTGACATAAACTCACACAGAGTCTGTTTAACTCGTTTACAGACCGGATGTTGTGTTTTTAGAGTCCGTTTAGCTGCCTGGTAGCTAACGATGCTAACCGGCTAGCAGCACATGGAGGCTATGGATGCTAATGGCTAAGCTAACTGCTAAGCTAATGGCTTCAAACTTTAATAATCTATAACATGTGGTGAAACTGTCGGGTTTGCTGCAACTTATAAAGTCTTAACTGTTATATTTGAGTGTTTATTTATCATTTATTTATTTATGTTCCTGTTCTTCTCTGGTTAGCCCGTTAGCATCTTAGCTTAGCTTGTGATCTGGGCTTTGTGGCTGTCAAGAGGAAACAATCAGCTATAAAGACAATTAATGAAATCATAGCAGAAAAATAATAACACAGTTTGTGAGTAAAACAATTAACGAGTTCTACTTCCAACTGACTTTAACTACAGTTGTAGTTTTTATGTGTTTTTATTTTGTATTTAATTAATGTGGTTGGAAGCTTCTAGCTGTTTCTAGGATGAAGTGATGCTGCGTTCACTGATGCTCGGAATAAACAGCTTCGTCCACGCCTTTTGTGTTCCAAGATATAACTTTATTTATCCCAAAGACCCAAAGATATTCATTTTAATATGATATTTCTGCCCCTAATAAATGTTAATTTGATCTTTTTTAGAGCTGCAACGATTTATCGATCAGTTGTCAACTATTAAATTAATATTAACTATTTTGATAATCGATTTGAGTCTTTTTTTTTTTTTTTAAAGAAAAACAAATTCTCTGATTCCAACTTCTTAATTATGAATATTTTCTGGTTTCTTTCCTCCTCTATGACATTATTATTTATAAATAAAGTTTGAACATATTTTATTCGTAATGCAATGGACGTTTGGTGTAAATGTATAATAAATCTATATTTATTTCTACAATGTTATTATTGTTATATTATGTATATTGTTGTAAAGGCTACAGAACACACAAAAGAAAATAACTACGTGCATTTACTCAAGAACTGTACTTAAGTACAGTTTTGAGGTACTCAACTACTTTACTTGAATATTTCCATTATCTGCCACTTTCTACTTCTCCTCCTCTACATCTCAGAGGGGAATATTGTTCTTTTTACTTCACTACATTTATCTGACAGCTTGGACAAAACTAGACATTTGAGGACGTCATCTCAGGCTTTGGGAAACATTTTTCACCATTTTATAGACCAAACAACTAATCGATTAATCATGAAAAGAATCGTTAGTTGCTGCTTTAATCTTTTTCATCTTACGTCACAAAGTTTTAAGCTGAAAAATTAAAGGTGTCAACAATAATCTAAATACAACTGGTACATAAGTGTACATTTAAAGTTCTATCTTTTTAAGTGATGGCCAAAAACCAAATAATATATAACCAATAATATAACACAAATATAATAAAGGTTGGACATTTTAAGGCAGCAGATGAGTGTTATGTATAATTTTGCACAACTGATAAATTGAGTCGTAGTTTCAGCATCACTTGTACTGAGAAATGAACAGAGTGGGACGTCCTTAAACTTAAATATATAACAGAACTATTGTGTAGTGTGTTATTATTGATAATATTGATTGATGGGTTGATTGTTGGCGTCTCTCTTTAGGCGTCCTTATCGATGGCCCCGGTCAACATCTTCCGTCATGGAGCTGATGAAGAGAAAGCCGAGACTGCACGACTGGTGGGTTTGTTTTTATCTGTTTCAGGTTTATATTTTTATTTCACAGGTTGAAGAGGAAGATAAACACCCGACACTTCATTGAACTGTTTTTCTATTTGTGTTTTTTCTCTGCAGTCGTCCTTCATCGGCGCCATCGCTATCGGAGATCTGGTGAAGAGCACTCTGGGCCCAAAGGGGATGGTAGGTCCAGTTCATCACTACACATGATTATTGGTTTGATTATA
>CAKAOK010067215.1:0-11654 GCA_916701675.1 Sebastolobus altivelis | reverse complement strand
ACTGTCTCCAGTTCACCGTCAGGAGAGTTACTGTAGCAGCCACGATGCTGCGTTCACTGTCTCCAGTTCACCATCAGGAGAGTTACTGTAGCAGCCACGGTGCTGCGTTCACTGTCTGCAGTTCACCGTCAGGAGAGTTACTGTAGCAGCCACGGTGCTGCGTTCACTGTCGAGGACATGCAGCCACTTTTCCAGTAAAAGTCTCCACTGCACGTTTAGTTTAGTTTAGCAGGTTGTCAGCTGGTGTAACTTTAGCAAGTGTCCAACAGACCGTGTGTGTGTGGCGGCGGTGAGTGTGGGGTTGTCGGTGGCGTTATAGCTGTGAACGTAGGCTACAACTCTTCCGCTCAAGTGAGCTCAAGATGGGAGCCAACTTCCTGTATCTGTAACTCTGGCTCAGACTCTCTTAAGGTGGACCAGCTTTTTAATTAATTATTAATATTTCTTTTAACCATTTAACCGATAATTGGTTAAAAGTCTTAATGTCGGTTAAACGGTAAATTATTAACATCCCTAGTCCAGATGTGATTAACTTTATAGATCAGTGTAGATTAGTAGTTTAGTTCTTCAATATACACACTATAAATTATTCTTAAAATATAATATTCTTTTAAGTGTTCCACGTGTTTATTACAAAAATATATCAGTTGTATTTTGTCACAGATGTTCTTGAGCTGTTTCAAATGTTGAGTCCAAAACATTTTTCAGTTGTTTGTGTTTCTAGCTGACAAGTTAATGAACACTTATTCTATTTATTTATAATAATTGTTACATTTTACAGTTTTTTCTTCTTTATCTTTTTGGGTGATGGAGACGACATGTGAACCTGGTAAAACAAATAAAAAAAACAAAAGATCAGCTGGCTGGTGGAGCGCTGGGTCTAACCGGTGTAACGGCAGCAACAGAACAATGAATTGGTCATTAAAACCCAGCCTCTCCAGCACTCCATACAGAAAAGACCAGCTGACTCGATCAAACGCCTTTTCCGCGTCTAGGCTGACTAAAGCTGCACTTAAATGCTGTTTATTAGCTGTTGTTGTTCTATAATGTGTAGTGTTCGTCTGATGCTATCCTGCGTTTGTCGGCCTTTTATAAACCCTGTCTGATCTTCATTAATTAAATCGGGCAGAACATTTTCAATTCTTTTTGAGATTATAGTTGTAAATAATTTATAATCTACATTTAATATAGAAATCGGACGGTAAGATTCACAACATTCTTTATTTGTACCTTCTTTTGGGATAACTGATATCACAGCCTCTTTCCATGATGGTGGAGCCACAGCTTTGTTGAGTGTCCAATTAAAGGATTCTAACAAGACAGGGGCGAGGTCTTCTTTAAAGATTTTATACCACTCATTCGGATAACCATCGCTCCCTGGGCATTTATTTGTTTTCAATTTACCAATCGATACATCCAGCTCTTTTTTTGTGATGGGAGCGGTTAATTCGTCATTTTGAATTTTTCCTAAGGACGGGAGGTCGAACGACAACAAGTATTGTGTAATATTATCTTCATCAGCAACGTTAGGCTGAGAGTATACGGTTTTGTAATATTCTTTGAAGAATTTATGAATTTCCTCTGGTTCATAGGTTATTTTATTAGTTAAAGGTCTCTGATCTTATGTATTGAATTTATAATTTGTTGTGTCCTGAGACGTTTTGCTAAGATTCTTGTTGCTTTCGGGCCCGATTCATAAAAGGTTTGTTTTGTGAATCTCAATTTCTTTTCTAATTCGTCATTTAAAATGTTATCTATTTGTTTTTTAAGTTATTTTACCTGTATCTGGTTAGTCGATCCTTTGCCCTAATTTTTTTGTTGTTTCTCTAGCTCTCTCAACGATTTCTCTAATTTATCGTATTTTGCCCTCTTCATCTTATTTGAGTATGCCGTTTTTGAAATTAGTCTTCCTCTCATTACTGCTTTAACCGTGTCCCATACAATGGTTGGGTCTACTTGGCCATTCTTATTATCTTTTATACAGTCACCTATTTCTTTCTTAATCTCCTTTACAACAGCCTCTTTGTTCAAAATACTGATATTTAGCCTCAATAATGTACTCTTCGGTCTGTTATTCAAGTGTACAGTTAAATAAACTACATTATGGTCTGAAACATCAGCTGTTCCTCTGAAGCATTTCTTCACCCTGTATCTATCTGTAGTGTTCTTTAAAAAATAGTCTAATCTAGAGTACACCTGATGAGTAGCTGAATAGTGAGCATAGTCTTTTTCTAGGGCATGGAGATCCCTCCAAACATCGTACACACCCGTCTCTTTAATTAACATATTAAGGTCTTTTGATCTGTGGGATTTATGTCTTTTCGAGCTAGACGTATCTAAAGAGCAGTTTAGAATTGTGTTCAAATCTCCAGCACAGACTAAAATTCCTTCACTTTCAGAAATGATTGTATCAAATAGGAATCTAAAGAATTTTCTATCACTCTCCGGAGGAGCATATACATTAGCAAATGTGAACAGAACATTATCTATCCTTCCTTTAATAATTACTTATTTGCCCTCTTTGTCTCCATTTTCCTTAATTAGTTCAAAGTTAAGGGAGTTGGAAATCAGAGTAGCCACTCCTCTTTTCGACTATTTTTACAAGAACTGAAATAAGAGTTCAGGTACCCAAACTTTTTCAGCTCGTCATGTTCTTGTTTCGACATGTGTGTCTCCTGTAAAAATATAACTTGTGTCTTATCCTTTTTCATTTTTGCTAGCACTTTACTCCTCTTGACTGGGTTACTCAGACCATTCACATTTAAGGAAGATATTCTCAAGTTATTTGACCCTGTCATACATATTCCAAGTAATAAATGAGGTAGTAGCCCCCCAAAACAAAAAGTGAGCAATAACAACTATAGAACACAAACATGAACAAACCTCCAAACGGGGAGGAGGTTCCTGTACCTCCTCTCCTGTGACCCCGTTGGTGGGTCGAGGGTGAAGCCTCTCATAAGGAGAAGGCCCAGGGTTGAGGATGGCTGGTGAATCAGAAAGCAGAAACTCTACCATCCTATGAGTCCAACGATATCTATATAAAAAGTGAACCCGCAACTCCCAGACACATAGTAACAATATAATAAGGCCAAAAAAGCAAAAATATCATAGCCATTTCAGAGTCACCGAATTTTAACAGTCATACCGGTTCGTGCAGTTTAAATCCACGTTCATGTTTGCTCGGCACGTTCCCTCTGGAACCCCCGGAGTTTATCCCTTGCTCTCTGGGCGACGGTTGACCCTCTTTCCCGGCGACCCGTTCCCTGCTGCCATCCCAACAGCTCACGAAGCCGTGTTTCCAGGCTGCTCTCTCTTTGGAAGCGAATTCCCTTTTCCTTTAGAGCTTTCTTTATCCCAATGTATTCCCTGCGCTTCTTGACTATCTCAGTCGCATAATTATGGTCAAAGTAGAGAGTTCTGTTGCTCAGTTGAATTTTCCCTCTCTTCCAAGCTTCTCTCAGTACCATCTCCTTGGTTGTAAACTCCTGGAGGTTGATAATGACAGGTCTCGGTGGGGCTTCGGGTCGGGGTTTGTTCGCCAGGGACCGATGAGCTCGCTGTTTTTTTAAATCAATGTCTTGTGGTAATGGCAGCTAGCGTCTAAGGAGTTTCTCAACAAATTGTGGTACCGAGTTTCCCTCCTCTCCCTCTGCCACTCCAAAGATGCGCAAGTTGTTTCTCCTAGACCAGGACTCTAAATCCGTTAGTTTTTCCTGCAAGGCTCTTTGCTGTTCCAGACAGGTACATAGCGCTCCGGTCACCTCCGCCGCCCATACCTCCACCTGCTCCACCCGGGTCTCCGCTTCGCCGACTCGGTCGGACAGTCCCTGCATCTCCGTCGCGAGGCCGTCAAGCTTGCCGTTTAGCTCTTGTCCCAGGTGATTTATTTCCTGTCTCAGGCAGTCATTGTCCCCTTTGAGATCTGTTTTTAGCTCCTTTATAGCTCTAATTATGTCTTCGGATTCTACGGGGGGGGGCTCCTCTGGGCGTCAGTAGTTTCACTTTGAGCGTTAGCATTAGCATGCTCTGCTTCAAAGTTGCTAGCTTTCACCGCCGAGTCACTTTTATCTTGACTTCTTGGCATGTTCTTCTCTTTTTTGGCCTTTGGTGTTTCTTCTCCCACCCATTGATCTCTTTCACTTACGAATGTTAAGTTATCGAGTTATTTGGTGGGTAAATTGTAGTTAGACTATTCGTCTAACTTCTCCATCAGCAAACCGGAAGCCTTATTTATTCTGTTTTTATGTCTTTGAAGCACTTTGTAAAGTTGTTTTTGAAAAGTGCTTATTATTATTATTATTATTATTATTATTATTATTATTATTATTATTGAGTATGTAACATTAGCTGAAGCAGCCACTGTGGCCACAAGTGACTCTTATGGGGTAATGTTGAATGCTATGCTAACAGTGATTTGGTAGCACAAGTGGAGAATATTCATCAAGTCAGTGAACTGATTCAGTAATGTCAGTTGCACAACAACATCAATATAAAGTGTTAACATTAGCATTAGCTTGGGTTGTGCCGGTGTAAAATATTTCAAACCGGTTTGATATTAAGCCAAACACCGGACCGGACTGGTGTACCGAATTTAACCACGAGGTGTCGTACTTGACTCAGCGGCCGCAGAGAGCCCATGAATGAGAGTGGAGCGACTCCAGTCCACTTGGTGGCAGTAATGCACCTCTAAGCTGGTTTACCAACCGTCAATAAACACTAAAGAAGAAGAAGAAGCGGCACCACATTACACCTGACCTTGTGGGTTTTTGGGCTCATCTCTTTCGTTGGCTTCAAATCCAAAATGTTGCCATGTTTCCTCAGTTTTAGTTTTCTTTGAGACCAGCTCTCCTGTGTCTCGTCTCGTCACCCCAAAAAAACACATGAACTCTCTAGTAAACAAACCTCTTCTTGTTTATAAACCAACATAATATCATAATATTACGTTAATCACGTTGTCATATTGCTTATTAGTAATGCAATACAGGCTGGATTTAGCATTGTGACTCTGTCGGCACAGGTTGTTGATGTAGGATACTTTTTAATTTGCTTTTAATTCAGGTTGTGTTCCATCATCTTGTTGTGAAGTCTTTCCTTTTATTCTGTTACTCACAGAAGGAAACTCAGGTGTTTCTCTCTCTTGTTTCTGCAGAGAAGAGTAGTAACAGGAAATACACAGCTTCCACCAATAACAGTTCAATCAGGAGAGACCCAGTATCGATTGAACAACAATTTATTACATGATGCATGATGAGAAGAATAGTGCAAAGTCTTTGGCGATTAGACTCCATCGTGACGTAGTATATAAAAGGGGGTAGTGATGCCGTGATGAGATTAGGATATATTCCCCCCTTGGAGTCTAGACACTGGTGGTGGTGGTGAAGGGAGTACTGAAGATCCAATGAAGGGATGTGGAGCAGGCCTGGGCACTGAATATGAAGAAGACTGGAGGTGATGGGGTGGAGGCTGGTTGCATCGAGCCGCTCTGAATGAGAACTGACGCAGCAGAGAGGAGAACGGTTTTAAAATGTGATTGCAACGATATGATTGGCTCAGAGAGAGCGTGGCAGAATCTGTTTGGTTATTAAGAATGAACCACCCACAGTCAGCTGATAGAGTAGGAGCCAGTAGAGAGAGAGAGACAGAAAGGTTGTGAATGAAAGAGTGTAAAGAGAGTCTTCCTGTCTGAACTTTCACATAAGCTTCATCGGTCTGATGAATATATAACAGCAGAATGGTAGAATTCAGACTTTTTAACAGATCTTATACACACCAAAGATCAATGTTGTGTTTTTAATGCTGATACACTGATAACATCTTTCTGATGATATTATGTTGAAAATAATGCAACCTCATTGGTTAATTGTGTTTGTGAGCTGAATACTTTTGATGCTCAGAAAGTGTTAATGACAAAACGCCATGCAGTCATCAAAATATCTAATTATATGAATGTTTAATTATATACAGGTCTAATATTATTACGAGGTTTGTTTCATTTCTCTACCGTTTGGCAGCACTGAATTTTCCCATGTATGGACGTGAACCTGACAGTAGCAGGTAGCAGCAAAGAGAGGTCAACTTTATCAACTGTATTATTATTACTTATTCACTGAGTTTTAAAAATGCTTTTCTAATCAAGAAGGCCTCATGCTAACTTTGCGGAGACAGACCTGGGATCAGATCACACTGACAGACTGGACATTATAGAAGCCTCAATGTAACTACATGTTCTCTCTCTTCATCTGCAAGATTAAAGAAAAACAAAGATTTAAAGTCTGCAGGTTTGAGAGAGAGTGATGAGAATTATTGTTTCATGTCAAACAGTAAGATAAGATTAGCTGAACCACTGATGTGAAGAGTAAATGTTCATCAAAGAAGTATATATCAAACTGTTTAGTCATCAAATGCATGAAGTAAATATAAACTGTCCTCTTTCATAATAACATATTTTGTCATTTTTGTGTCATGACAGACTTTCTGGCTGTGAAATCTCAGATACTCACTGTGAAGTTGTGGCCTCAGCTCTGAAGTCCAACCCCTCCCATCTGAGAGAGCTGGACCTGGGTGGAAACAACCTGCAGGTTTCAGGAGTGAAGTTACTGTCTGCCGGACTGGAGAGTCCAAACTGTAGACTGGAGACTCTGAGGTCAGTTCACTGACTGTAGCTTCTGTAGTTTGTACACACACTCTCTACACACTGGCTCTGCTCCAGATGGCTCTAGAGAGAGAGACGTTCACGTTTTCACGTCGGCCACCGTAGCTCTCCAACACGCTTGGTACACAGGAGAGGCTTCAGTTGGTTGTAATCTCCTCACCTCACCGCTAGATACCTCCAGATCCTACACACTGGACCTTTAACCACAGACCTTATTTCAAGCATCTAACTAAAAACCCATTGACTTCCAGACGAGGGAACAGGAAGTGCTAAAATACTAACTCATTTCTGGGTTTTAGGACTCATTCCTGTAGCTCTCCATATGAACATGTCTAAAGGTGCAGCACTCTTCAACAAACACGTATTTCACAAACTTAAAGGCACATAAGTGATGATTATGAACGACACCATCTAATTAGAGGTTTCTATGGTTCTAAGTTATTCCCAAATTCTTTTTGACAGCAGATCTAACTGTGCTCTGTTTTCATGTCAGCATTGTCTAATTATGTGAAGCTGCAGACATTTAGATTACAACAAGAACCAAATAAATATTCTGCATCAGAAACCTCTTTGCAGGTTCATATTTTTTTAAGTTTTAAGGCTATCTGAATACAATACTCACATGTTCATATGTACAGTCAAAGAGTTATTGATGTCTGTCATCATTCCTTATGTCTGTGAAGCAATCCCCTTATAACCCGAGTGTTTCGAGATGAGGAATAAATCCACAATCTTGTTCTGTGTAAAATTACCTGTAAAGTTGATCTTAAACTAATCGGAAGCTTCATCAGTCTGAGTTAGATGTATTAGAGCTGGGTGACTTGGACAAAATCAAATATCATGATATTTTTGACCAAATACTTCGATATCGATATTGCGACGATATTGTCGGGTTGACCATTGGTGCTTTTACAAATATTTATACAATGAGATTTTTGATAAATCATCATCAGTAATGTGGATCTCATGACTAAGTGTAAATGACAAATAATAGAAAAGCTAGAACAGTCTGGTAAGTTCAGAAAATTACATCACTTTACTGTAATGTAGCCTTTAAAACCAGGAAAAGACGACACTTATACCATATCACGATATCACGATATTAAAAATCTAAGATGATATCTCGTCTCATATCACGATATCGATTTTGCGACGTTAAAACCAGGAAAAGACAACACTTATACCATATCACGATATCACGATATTAAAAATCTAAGATGATATCTCGTCTCATATCACGGTATCGATATAATATGGATATATTGCCCAGCCTTAGTATGTATCCAGTAAGTATGTTGTGTTTGACAGTTTCCTTGTTGAGCTGCAGGAGGATTAGTAACACAAAGAGGGAATTTGGTACAAAACAGTCTGTAATTTTGGTAAACACTAGGAGTGGGGAAAAAATCGTTTCACATATGTATCGCAATTTTTTTATCTTGAAATAGATGTTTTAATGCCAGAATCGATATATTTGATTCATCTGAGTGTGTGTGGAGGTAGAAGGAAGTTACCGCTTTTATTGTGGTAGTCTGAGTAACATGACGTCATATCCGTTCCGTATCCGTCAACCAAAACAAACCTCAGAAAGTATAAAACGTTGGAGGGTCGTCGTGGATACGACCTGCACCCTCACATGTTAAATCCAAAGTGGTAAACACTACACATCCAGTAAAGGATGGAAACAGTTTGGGTTTCACACATTGCAGGAAAAGCAGAGCTAGACATCACGGCTAAAGCTACATGCTAACTCTGTCACGGACAGGAAACGTTATCGTATCGCGGTAACGTGCGGTCCAGCCAGCCGTCGCTCTCGTCTCCGTGGTCAAATGGGCCGACGCTACAACTGTAGAGCACCCATATACTGACATTTATGTTAAATGCATTCAAACGGCCCCGATGGAGCTGACCATGGATGGATAAAGAGAACGGAGCTGACGGGAGAGCTAGAGACGACTTGGAGAAGTTAGAGGAAGTAGACACGTGGGACTACACGTGGGTTTCCTTTTTTTTTCAACATATTTTTATTATTTTCAGAACAGAAGGCTCACAGTTATGTTATGTTCAACAGTTATTAGATACAGTCAGACCCCCCTCCCCCCAAAAAAATTCTAATAATTAATTTAAAAAAAACAGATGAAAAAGGACATTTGACATAAAATAACATACAGTGGTTAAATGTGACTGTAAAAATAAATATAAAAGAAAAGACAACAATAGAAATATCAGATAATATCTCATATAGAGTAAAGTATATTATCCTCAGACTCTCATGAATGGTAAAAGGTGATCATAGAAATATATTTTATGTTTTACGTGGCATGATTTGCTTCCACCCTGAAGGGTATTGGCATATCAACAGAGTGTGTTTGAGCTCTGATGGTAAATAATCTAGACGGGGTTCCAGATCTTAATTAATGAGCCCTCCTTACCCCTAAGGACTGCACTCATCCCTTCATGAGGCAGTACGCTGAAAATCTCCCTGTGCCAGAATGTTACTGTAGGAGCAGAAGTATATCCAGCAATTTGTAATGATTGCTCGAGAGAGAAACTTCTTTAGAGGGCAAACCCAGTAGAAACAGCCCTGGATCCTTTCTTACTTATTGTAGTCTTAAAGATCCCGCTCAATTCACGGGCTATGTGATTCCAGTATCTAGCAATCCGATTGCACCCCCAAAAGTAGTTGAAATGAGATCCAAGGTCTGTTTTACACTTACAGCAAATGGGAGAGATGGTTGGAGATATTTTGTGGAGGGTAACAGGGGCTATATGGAGCCTATGTAATATTTTATATTGAATCTCCGCAAGCCTGTCGCAAGTGAAGGTTGATTGTACCAGGTGCACTGCCTCCTGCCAGTTTTCGTGACAATTTAGTCGTACAGAATAGAAAAGGGATATTCCGTGATTTAAACCCTTCTGCTCACGGATAAACTTTTCTGCCTCATTATAAATGGAGATGTCCTCTGTAGGCTTTACAAGTGAATTAACAAAATGTCTCAATTGTAAATATGCGAAAAAGTGATCTTAAGGGAGATTAAATTTGTCTTGAAGCTGCTGAAAGGACATCAAGATGTTATCCTCAAACATGTCACCTATCACATGAATCGCTTTGTCACGCCATGAGTGAAATTAAGAAAGCCTCAAGCCGGGTTCATGATTATTACAGATGGGAGACAGCATGGATTTGACACCTCGTCTATCCATGTATTCAGATATCTCCCGCCACACTTTAATAGAGTTGATAATCAGTGGGTTATTCTGATGTTAATTTTATTTTTTTCAGGACTACATGTCACCAAGCTCCACAATGACTCAGGGGAGCAAGCCCAAGAGTCTACACAAGTTTCGAGCCTAAGATATGAGTGTAACCAAGTCCAAAGAATACGAATGTGACAGACCCAGTTGTAAAAGAGCATGTTGGGTACTGCTAGACCACCTTTTTCTTTAGGCAACTGCAGAGAACTAAACCTTTGTCTCGACCTTTTATCATGCCAAATAAATTTTGAAAAGGATCTCTCCAAGTCTTACCTAACATTAACTTTTTTGGAGATGCGCAGTGGCAACATTTGTAGAGGGTATAGAAGCCGAGGGAGTACATTCATCTTTATCAGGCTAACACGACCAATAAGTGAAAGTGGAAGATCATGCCACCAAATCAGATCTTGTTTCACTGTAGTAAGTAAAGTGTCAAAGTTAAGTTTCCAAAAGTCTTGGGTATCTGGTGATATTTTTAGACCTAGGTACGTGAAACCAGCAATGGACCACTTGAAAGGGAAATTTGCTAACATGCTGGTATCACTGAAGCTGCCCAGGGGCATAGCCTCGGATTTGCTAAAGTGTATCTTGTAGCCTGAGATATAGTTAAATTCATTTATTATTGCTAGGATGGTGAGGACAGAAATTTCAGGAGAGGTAAGGAGTAAAAGGATGTCGTCAGCATATAGCGCAATTTTGTGAATGATACCCTCAACAGCTATACCCCTCACATCCCCATGGCATCTAATGGCTTCTGCTAATGGCTCGAGAGCGATGGCGAAAAGCAAAGGGCTTAGAGGAAAGCCCTGGCGTGTGGACCTTTCACAACGGAAGGAGCCTGAGCGTAGACCGTTGGTTATAATACAAGCCGTAGGGGAGTGGTAAATAGTCTGGATCCACTTAAGGAAATCGCCCCCGCGACCAAACCTCTCATGACGTCATATAGATAATGCCATTCGACTCTATCGAACGCCTTTTCGACATCTAAAGAAATGGCGAGTGCTTTCTTTTTAAAATGGTTTGTGAATTGGATAATATTGAACAGCCGTCTAATTTTGTAAATGAGTAGCACCCATGAACAAAACCTGTCTGGTCAGGATTAATAATACAGGGGAGAAGCAATTCTAACCTCTAGCAAGTAGTTTAGAAAGCAACTTATTTTCTACCGGGATAAGGCTAACAGGCCTCTAGAAGCCACATAGGTCGGGGGGGTTGCCCTTCTTCAGAATAAGGGAAATATTAGCTAGAAAAATTAGGTGTTAGCAAAGGGAACTGTATATACAAAAAATCATAAGATTTATTGGATTATATTATAATATTATATATTGGTCCTTTTTAACCAATAGAATCCAGAACGTCAGGGTCAACAACACACTTTTGGTTTCCAGATCCATTAGCATAGGTGCACCACAGGGCTGTGTCAGTTCACCAGTCCTCTTTACTTTATATACAAATGAATGCACGTGTAGCCACCCAGGAAATCTCATATTTAAATTTTCAGATGACACTGCCATCCTCGGCCTGTTGTACAAGGACGCAGATCCCTCATCATATTTCACTGAGGTACAGAATTTTGTTCAGTGGTATGATGCCAACCACCTAATTTTAAATGTAAAGAAGACTGAGGAAATGGTGCTGGACCCGAGGTCAGTGGGGGATCGGACTCCAGTAGTCATCCATAAGGAAAGGGTCAACCAAGTCAGCTCCTACAGGTATCTTGGTGTTCACTTAGATAACCTGTTCAGCTGGA
>CAKAOK010067214.1:0-11119 GCA_916701675.1 Sebastolobus altivelis | reverse complement strand
GACAGAGATAGATTTCCCAGCATTCCTGTTGTGAGGGTGACGGCCTCCCCCTTGGGTGCCAGCGGGTGCAGTTGTGAGAACTTAAGAAACACACACACACACACACACACACACAAGAAGAAAGACAAACAGTCTTATTAAAATGCATGAAAACACAGTATCACTCAAACATACTATCAGCGTGCTCACTCAAGCCCACAAACTGTGAAACACACACACACACTCATGAATACACCTGCTTCCAAACACACACACTGCTGCCTCACTCCACCTGCACTTTCTGTTCCGCTGTGAGAGCCAGCTGAACACCCTGCATCTTCCCTACTTCTTCTTTTCTCCTCTTCTGTCTCACTTCTGTTTTGTTTGTTTTTTTCAACTTTTTGTCACACTCCCAAAACAATAACTCATTTTCTCTCTCTGTGTCTTTTTCAACACCCCACCTGCCACCCTCCACCCTCCATCCTCCACCCTCCACCCTCCACCCTCCACCCTCCACCCTCCATCCTCCACCCTCCACCCTCCAGCCTCCACCATCCACCACTGAAAACTGCAACACCAACAATTTCCTTCCTTTCCTCCAAAGCAGATCCCCATGTGGTCAAACACACTGCCCACCGCTGGCCTGCTTATTACCACCCACCCTCCTTTGAGATTGTGCTTTCTGAATATCTCTGCCAGCACACACACACACATAACTCCCTAATTAACAAACACTTTGTAAAGGGAGGAGGTAAGCAGATGTTGGGGAAACAATTAAGAGAATAGAAAATTGCTACACAAAGGGGTTTTGTCTGCCTGTGTGTTACGGTGATAGTTGTCTCATCTCGGCCTCCTTCCTGCAGCCCCGTGGGCTTGGGCCGACTCAGTCTAAGAGCTAATAATGGAGCCATCTGAAAGTCGGCATTGTCACGTGGTGCAGGAGAAGTCAGTGATGTGTCAATCAAGCTTTGCGCAGCAGGAGTCAGGAGCAAAATGTGAGGAAGCCAAAAGATTATGAACTAGAAATGAGGAAGAAGAGAGAGTTGGCGAGTTTTGTCCTTGTATCTTTCCACAGGAGGCTTTTGCTGATCGTGCATGCTCCTTTTTTTAGCGCTGCCCTACTTCACAGTCACATAGTTGCATCCTCACCTGCCCACCTGCACCTGGTCCTGATGATGCTGCCGCACAAGAACCGTTCTTTTGTTTGTACTCCTCACATGGTGAGTTGGAGTACTAGTAGTTGGTGGAGGGTGGTTTATACTTTTAGTGCTTTAGAGGGGCACTCTAGCAATTGAATGTTGCACTTCAACTCAATTGTTAGAAGAAATGTTGGCATCTGAAAATAACCTCCTGTTTGAGTGACGTTTGCTTAAAACTACAGTGCCCATCTGTTAAAGGAAATTACTGAGCCTTTTTAAAAAAAATAAAACTACATATCTGTGACCCATATTTAAAGATTTATGTCTTAAATAGGAACCAAAGGGCTTTGGACTGGTTTGAGTGTCAATAGGTGTTGAATAAAATCCTTTAAGCCTGTGCTTCTGTACATACTGTCAATATATTCTCATACAACACTTTGTTTGATATCTCACAAAAAAGTTATTCCTCCTTTTTCGTTTGTTTTCCTACTAATGTCCAGCAACACGTATCAATTTCAGCTCTTTACATGCATAGAGTCTTTTCAAAATAAACTTCCATCTTCACAGGAAACAACTTGGTTATAGGATTAGGCATGAAAGCTACTTAGGTTTAGGAAGAGATCGACTTGGTTAGGATTAGGCAACAGAACTAAGTGGTTAGCTTCAGGAAAAGATGGTGGTTTGGCTTAAAATAACTCTGGAAGTGGCGTTACTTAAGTACGAAAGTTACGTGGCAAATAAATCAATGTTGACTTGTGGTATGATACGGGACGTGCACGCCGGTCTCCTGGGTGAAAGTCCGGTATTTTTTGACCCACCCATCCACCCCGACGTCCTCCCTATGCGGTGTTCGCTGCTATTTATACTTCCTGGTTCACGATTATGTGAATTACACACAAATTTATTTTGTAGGATGTAGGCTACACAAATTACAGTGCATTACTTTTCATAGGTATTGTTACAGACAGTGTATGAAACCAGCCTGATACTGAACACACCCACACAGTCTGCTTAGCTTGACCCTTCACATGTGACCCGCAGCTGCTTTCCAAATGAGACTTGGACTTAAAACCCCCTCCAGACAGTTTTACTTCCTGTTTTTTTTGGTTAACGTTCTTTCTCAAACAGAGAATGGGGGTGTGGTTAATAGTCAGACGTAATGCATTACCATGGCAACCAGATTTCATTTTTTTTCAACACAGTTTAGATGAAACCAGCTTAGCTGAATTTACTGTTTATCAGCCAACAAATGAGACAAGAATTATCTCAACACACAACTCGCTCTCACTCGCTCTCTTCTTCACCGTCTCCTCCTGGCGAGGCGGCCGACTGGCTGCTGCTGCACCGAGGAGCCGCACCGCCGCACGCCGGGCCACAGCGCACCGGAGGACGGGTGGGTAGACATGTTGCTGAGGTCCTCCATTTGAAATGCAATTTTGGAGGAGCACCGTCCACCAGCGGCCGCTCTCACCTCAGCTCGAGCACCGACACCGCACTGCACTGTGATACGTTTATTTCTCTAAGTCTAAAGTTTAAGGACTTTTCTCTTGTTTTCTTTTGGGCTGAAAGTTGTGCACTCCTGTCATTCGGACCTGTCAGAGGCCCGCAAACCTCCGTTATCGGCTGCTCTCCGTTAATTTATCTCCAGCGGGAGGAGACGGTAAAGAAGAGAGCGAGTGAGAGAGACACACGTTCACCGCACACACAAATTCCATGGTGAAAATAAACCCACTAAACTAAGGTGGAGGAAACTAAAAAACAAAATGAAAATCCTCAGTTAGCTGATGCAACAAGTTGGGCTAGTTAACTACACCTAACTAGTTAACTAACTAGAAAGACAAACGGACAGACAGATAAACAGATTTATCGGTTTGCTGCTCAGACTCAAACGATCATGAGTGAGCCTGCAGCTTTGAGGATGACCTTTGACCTGCATCTTCTACTATAGTCATACGTCATATTCCCATTTTACCAACAACCTTCTTTTTTAACATTGAGCACAAAATTAAGATATTTATCATTACAAATTTGGCAAACAGTGTGGCTAATCAACTTAGTCAGGGAATGACTCAAATAAATATGAAAAGCCAAAATACACTGGGGGGGGGGGGCATTAAACACAACAAGAGTACCTAAAGAAGAGTGACACAATGTTTTATTTAATATCAGACAAAGTGGCGCTTCACAGTGATTGACTGTACATCTCTGTTCTCGGTATAGTCATCTGTATTTGCATTTATTTGTGCCCCCAGGACTTCTACTCTCATTACTTTCTTCAGAGATATTCAAAAGATATTTCCCAGAATGCATTTGATTCGTTTACATTCCAATTTGAACTCTTAGGGGTGGCATGTTTGTGTCGCTTCATGCCAATATATTTAAACCTCATAAAACCTCTGCAATGTTCGTGTTCACAATTTCATTTACTGTTGCATTGTTTATATCCATTTTTCAGCCCAAACCACACTCTCACTCTCATTTCCGTGGCTTGGCAAAGCTCCGCGGCCTCCTTCAGTTGAATGACAAGTCATTAGCTTGTTCAATTGCGATGGAGAATCCACTTATCCTTCCTACCGACTGTACACTCGTCAGTAGAAAGCATGAAATTGTGCAAAGCTCATTCTGCTCACCTTCAAACCTGCTTTCTTGTGGTGAGTACCTGAATGCTAATACAGTTTACTTTGGATTAAAAATGGTGTTATCTATAATTTTCATTGGCTGTCTTAAAGGGAAGTGAATCTCTATAATCCTCGCAGTGACGTGCTATACCACATGGAGATACATAACGTATTGTCTCTGTAACACTGTAAAAATGTCTCCTACCCTCCCATGAGTGCAGATATATTCGTATTTATTTCCCAACTTCAGCTGCATGTGTTCGTCCACAAACCGCCCCGCAGGTAGATTGCCTCGTGAATAATTAAATAAAGCAGATTGCCCTATCACAGTAGAAGAATGTGAGCTGCAGTGATCTGCCATAAAGAAATAGGAGCAGAGAGATTAGGAAGAGTAAAACCATGTGATGGGTCTCGATATCCCGGGAAAGACGGAGAGCAGATAACAGCCCCCGCTCTTTTATTCATTTTTGGAGTGAAAGATAGATGAGTGACTGAATAATTTCTAATCCTCTTTGAGGCCATGCGGCAGGAGACAGGAGAGGAAGAGATGTTTATTTACGGTGGGAACCTGGCATTGCTGGGGCAAGCTGAGATGCAGCAGAGAGATATGTGCTGGATGAAAGTGTTGAGGATGTTAGTGACGGCGTTCTGTCCACGCCGTTCTGCATGAGTCTACTGTCGACCTGCAGACACACAGAAAATGCCTTTATCAGGCTTTTGGCGACACTAACAGGGTTACTATTCTTTTTATATGCCTTTCCTTTTTTATCTTTTATTGTTTTTATCTGACCTCTGACCTCTTATTCCTGCCTCTTCATCTCTGTCTCCCCTGGCTCTATCTCCTGCATACCATCTTTTTGTGTCTTTCCCATTAAGTCAACTTTATATCTCACTTTCGGATATTTTAGGTGTTGGTATCTCAAAAGCACTTTTCACAGCTGCCCTGTTCTCTCCTCCACTGACCCTGTTCGTACAATCTTTCAGAGTGGAACGCAGAGGAGAGGCTATGGAGCGAGGCTCCTTGATGTGGCTCCTCTGGGTCTCCCCTGCAGTGCGGCTGGTGTTTAATCAAGCCCCTGGCTTCGACTCCCAGCAGGCCTGTGCTCCCCTGACCTCCACCATCTGTGGAAGCTTGAGTTCACAGAACCCACACGCTCTATTATAAGCTACCTGTCCTTGAGCTCTCTCCAGCTTTCACAGCAGTGCGCGTTTCGCTGACGTTGCTAATCCACAGAATGTACACCTCACGAACACATAGGATGGTCGTGCTCACCACACAGCTGAGCAAAAACCTTCCTGTGCTCTGAAATGGTGAAGGGGACTAAAAGTGCAAAAGACAGAAAAGACAAAGACACAAACAGCAGCGATCAAGGGCAGGCATCCAATTTAGCTCTCAGTCCTCTAACAATCAAAATAAATATCATATTATGCCTCAAAAACAATCCACTGCCACAATTACGCAAAACCTCCTTGGCTACCACAGCAGCAAAAACAAACTGGCTGGAAGTATTTCCTAATGGTTCTTGTCCGTTACCACTGCTTTAACTTTCTGAGAGCTCCAGAAAGCCATCCGGCAGCGGCGGCTGCTACTCTGCTCCTCATCACACAGACTTGACCACGGAGAACGTCTTATCAGCGCCGCGTGTGCCACCGATCTTAAGCCTGCGCTGATGGATCTGGCTGAGCGCTCGATGGCTGAGTTTTAAGCAGATTCATATCAGGGTGATTGAACGAGCTGGGGCTTTGGTTGGCTAGTGTTAGCGCTGTTGGTGCTGTTATTGCTTACGCAAGGGGAGACAGTGACACTATAGCCGCGGTGATGGATAGAGAAGCTGAGATTTCCCTGAAGGAAGAGGGAGAGGTGGAAAATAGAGAGAAGAGGGGAGGCAGGGGAAGAGGAGAATACGATAGAAAGTGGTGTATGTATGTGTAGAGTGGGTTATATGTGAGATTTATTGCATGTGGAATAGATTAGACACTCATCATAGCCTCAAGTGAACACGTATTTTACTCCAAACAGTGCTGCTTCTCAAGTGGCAAGACTTATTTATGTCTGAAGGAAGAACATACACAGTGTGACACTATCAATATAGTATCATAGGTCAGTATATAGCACCATGAATGAGGGTGGGTGAGATGACCTTTGACCTCTTGGGTATAGGAAACCCTTTGAAACCCCATTAAGGTCGCATCAAAAATCGATCACCGCTGCAGTGAAAAATATAATTTATTTTTCTGACACAGAAAGTCATAAAGTTTGGAAATACTCAAAGTTCCATGTTACCTGCATCTCGTGGAGTCCGGAAGCAATTAGCTTAGCTTAGCATAAAGACTGAAGGCAGGGGGAAACAGCTAGTCTGGACCCCTGAAAAAGCTCCAGAATCTGCCCACCAACACGTCTGATTTGATGCACTGACTTAATCCCAAGAAAAAAAGTTCGATAGGACCCTGAGCGGGCCAAAAACTCCAGCCCTAGCCCGGCCCACGGCCCGGCCCCGGGCCCGACAAAGTCTGCAATGTTTCAGCCTGACCTTGCAGACCTCTAATTGCAGAGTGTGGGCTACTCTCCTGTTACATATTCTTGGGAGCAGGTTAGTAAACTGGAAAAAGTAATTAATTAGGTAAAAGCTACTTAATTATTATATGATGATTCAAACCTGAAGCAAGACAATGTGAAAGTGGTCGCTCGTAGTTACGAACCTACAGAGAATTATCATTATGGTCCGTTTGGTCTTCGATGCGACCTGAAGTGACCAGTCTTTGTGGACGTAGCAAGAGAGAAATGCATACTAGCAAGCTATTGAGTGTTTGCTCCCAGGCGCGTGAGGCTCCTGTGCTGGGAGCTTTTTTTTTCATTACCCAGTCTATCAGCATGGCAAATAAGAGCTGTGACCCCTCCTGACCTGGCCTCTGACTCAGATAAGCACTGCAAACACAGTGTGAAGTGGCTCAGGCAGTCTCGGTCACACACCACGGAGCACACTAAGCCCTCCGTCCTGCCACACTGACAGACGCCACCCGCACTCTTCAGATGGTCTGAATGTTTCTGTGTGTGTGTGTGTGTGTGTGTGTGTGTGTGTGTGTGTGTGAGGGAACGAGAACGAGTGTCTTTGGGAGTTTGGGCATGTTTCTAAGTGTCTGCGCGAGCGGGTGTTTATGTGTGCACACGCTTGTCTGCACACATGCGTGTCACTTCCTATTTGTTGTTGTGATGTGTTTTCCCTCACCTCTATCTGCCGTGCTCCCCGACATACCATCACTGCACTGACAGATACATCACTCTCTGTGCTTTATAGCCACCGAGGAAACGAGGTAAACAAAGCCTGCAAAAGAAGAAGCCATGTTTCTCTTTTATGGTCTACAATTTTTCATGGGCTTTAGGAAAGGCCGCACGTGAATTATTGGAGAGGCCCGTCGCGGTGGCTGGCGAGGCAGGAATTTTATCCGTAACATTTTTTAAACAAACTTTAGCTATATATCTCCCAGTGTTCTCCGCTCGGTGGATTTTCATATCCAGCTCTGTCCCTCTCCCGCTGCACAGTCCTCAAGGCCTGTGTCTGACGGTCGATGACAATCTGGCCTCTGTGTTTATTTGTCTGTCCTCCGCAGATAATGACCGTGGCAGCAAGGCTGTAGAGAAACTATGGGAAGATGAGCACAGACACACAGAGATGAAAAAAAAAAAACACTCTTACAGAGAGAATCCAGGCCTTTCTCAGCAGTCAAGGGCAACCCTTTCAAAATGAAGCAGTGTACACGAAGAGCCTCGATTGATTTAGACTCGAGATATTCTTTGTAGCTGTAAACACTGTTTCACCACCTGGGCTTCGTGGACTGTGTGGCCCTGGCGGTCTGTGTCAGTATAGAGATGGTAATGTCAGTATGTTGGTCGGGATTGCCATGAAATTTTGTACAAACATTCATGTACCCCAAAGGATGAATCCTACTGACGTTTCCTCTAGGGCCACAATGAGGGTGACACTTCTGACTTTTCATCTAGCGCCATTATCAGGTCAAAATTTGAATTTGTCCAGTAATTTTGGTTTTAGACGAACTACCTGCAGAACTACTGACATTCTCTCCGCGGTACTAAGTTTAGTGAGAATTAGCAAATGAAGATGGTGACCATGATAGCTGTTACCTGCTAAACATCAGTATGTTACCGCAGCTCAGTCGCCAGGAAAACATGTTTGCATTGTACGTTTCAGCAAACCAGGGATACGCTGAATGAACATTTTTGCATTCGGTCAGAGCGTAGTGACGTTGTTTAAAGTGACGTAGTTTAAAGAGCGAAAAGAGACACACCGGGTGGGCAGGAGGCGGGGTGGATGGGTCCAACAAATGTTTAGTTTCATTGTCAGTGTACAAACGTAGTTTTAAACCTAACTATAATGGTTTTGTTGCAGTTACGTTACGTTGTTACGTTACGTTGTTACGTTACGTTTGTTACGTTACGTTGTTACGTTACGTTGTTACGTTACGTTGTTACGTTACGTTGTTACGTTACGTTGTGACGTTACGTTGTGACTTTACGTTGTGACGTTACGTTGTGACTTTACGTTGTGACGTTACGTTGTTACGTTACGTTGTTACGTTACGTTGTTACGTTACGTTGTTACGTTACGTCGTTACGTTGTTACGTTGTGACGTTACGTTGTGACGTTACGTTGTGACGTTACGTTGTGACGTTACGTTGTGACGTTACGTTGTTACGTTACGTTGTTACGTTACGTTGTTACATTACGCTGTTACATTACGTTGTTACGTTACTTTAACATATACCATGATTTTTTTTTCTAACTTTAACCAAGTAGTTGCCTAAACCTAACAAAATGTTTCACAATGTTAATCACGATGTTAGTTAAACCTAACTATAGTGGTTTTGTTGCATTGTTACGTTGTTGTTATGTAACGTTGTTATGTAACGTTGTCACGCTGCGTTGTCGCGCTGCGTTGTCACGCTACGTCGTGGCGCTACGTCGTTATGCTACGTCGTGACGGTACGTTGTTACATTGTGACGTTACATTGTGACGTTACGTTGTGACGTTACGTTGTTACGATACGTTGTTACATTACGTTACGTTACGTTACGTTACGTTATTTTACGTTACGTTACGTTACGTTACGTTACGTTACGTTACGTTACGTTACGTTACGTTACGTTACGTTACGTTACTTTACGTTGTTACGTTACATTGTTACATTACATTGTTACGTTACATTGTTATGATTTTTTTTCTAACTTTAACCAAGTAGTTTTGTTGCCTAAACCTAACCGAAATTTTCACAATGTTAATCACGTGGCATTGTGCCTGGCAAGCCTGATACGAGGCTGACATGGAACGTATTCATAAAACGTATTTTTGGTTTGCAGAAATGTCCAATGCCAAATACATTTTTTGGGGACTGGGTTTGTTACCGTTGTCATTGTTGGCATGTTAGCATGCTGATGTTAACATTTAGCTCAAAGCACCGCTGTGCTAAAGTACAGCCTGGGATGATCATAGCTTTATGAAACTGTTGTACTATACCTTTTGTGCCAATAAAGAATTTGAACATAACATATTGGCACTCACATTCAATATTTAGGACAAGATGACGTGATGAACCTATTGGTCTACATCAGCTGCACAGTGAAAGCTGGATGTATTCAGACAGTACTTTTGTGAACTCAGAAGCTTACACTCTAATACACAATAAATGAAATCACGCCGTAAACACGTGCTTAATGTTGAAACAAAACCACTTAGTTTGGTTTAGGAAAAAAACAACACAGTTGGGCTTAAAATTACTGGAACTGAACGTTGTGAACACGGGACACGAACAGTGGTCTCCTAGATGAAAGCCCCTGTGTTTATTGGACCCATCCACCTTGTGTCTTTCGCTCTTTAAAATAGGTCACAACCACAGAACTTTCCCTGAGCGTTTAATATTGACACAGATGGGTTTGCATTATAGTTAATTGACAGCCCGGTGCATCGCATACCGGTGCTAAAATGTGCCTTGTTCGTCGGTATCGAACACCGACGGCGGTGACAAAGCATCGGTATTTGACCATTATGTGTATATAGATTAAAACTGAAGCACATTTGTAAGTTATACAACAGAAAAATGTGGCTGAAACATCAGTGATGTCCACTGTTGCTGCTCTGAATTTGTTTACAATGTGAACTAGAAGCATTTCACAAATGCAGCATCTTCAAGCAGCTAGACTTTGTGGTACCCTGTTTTGTTTTTGTGTGTGGCCTTCAAATATGTCTCTTACCATGTCTCTTATTGTGTCTTTGTTTCTCTCTCTTTCTCCTTCACCATAACAGATATGTTACTACTTGACGAGCCCTCCTAAAGATAAGTCATCAATCAACTTGTCTTGCAGAAAAAGTTTTAGACGTTACTCAACCCAGTCACCAGAAAAAAAATGTTGGTATTGTACAAACCACAGATACGCTGAATGTTGAATTTTTCTGAACCAATAATATGTTTCTGGAATACATTTCATATCGACGTAACAAGTGTAACGATAAAGCATAAAGTCAACGTCTTACTTACTTTTACTTAAACCCTTTTTCATGCCAATGTTGCTCAAACATCCACCAAAATTCGGATGATTTCTCTGTGCTGCCACCGCAACTCTTTAACAATGACAACTAGAGATGTGCACTTGGAGAAGAGTTGAATATCACTCAGTTCTTCCGGCTCCCTGACAGTCAAGATGGTGGTGAAGATAACAAAAACTGGGATTCCTTCATCTGCTATCATGCCTAACTTTATTGGATCATAACATATCAGGAATGGAATTAATCAGATGAGACCAAACTTTTCTATGGATGTCAGTTTTTGAGCCACGACAAAAACCCAAATGTGCCAGCAGCAGACTGGGTGAGGCTTGTTTTTAGCCGTGTTGATTGCTGGAAATGCCATTTGCTACTGAAGCTGCTACCGGCCGGTTAAGGGTCAGCAGTAAGTGACGGAATAAAACAGTCAGTAAAATAGGTTTTTCAAAAATTGTGAATCACCCCAACCATGAGAGGTCCCTGAGTATAGAGTCATAAATGAGTACAGAAAATATCAGGCTGATGAGTCCAGTAGTATGCGAGACTAGCCGTGGACAGACAGATACACATACATATGACTGAACGCATGATCTCCCCACAGGCTTAAAGCTGGGGTCTGCGATCTTGGAAAACTAGCATAATTTGAAAGTCGCATCGCCTCAGGAGCTCCGTCTAAACCCCCCCCTCCCCTCGAAACTCCTTATATGGCAACGCCCCCCACACACATGCACGAGCACCGCCGCATCATAACTACTTCACATTTTTCGTAGCTATTTCATCACTAAATTCACTTCTGAAAAATGTTGAGGCGAGAAATCAACGGTGTAG
>CAKAOK010067213.1:9132-30677 GCA_916701675.1 Sebastolobus altivelis | reverse complement strand
GTCTTTGCCAGAGAGCTGTAGTAAAAGCCACTTCAATGAATTTGTAGCAGGTCGACCGCTAGTTATCCTCCAGTGTGTGCAGTTGTTTGCTCATGAATTCACTCCATCACTGAAAATGTGTCTGCAACAAGAAACGACATCAAATATTATTCCGTTAATGGCATTACGCTATTAACTTTTTTTTTTGCATTTCACGTAATTGAAATGTCACGTGTCATTAAATTAGTATTTAATTTTTAATGAAATATATTCCCCTCACAGTGAATTAATAAAGGCAGTCCTATCAACAAGAGACTGCAGCAAATTAGCGGTCATTTTTATCTCGCAGTTCAGGCACACTACTTGATAAATTGGCCAGAGGCATAGGCCAAACATCCGACCTAATCTTGCATGGCCTTGCCTCGGGCTACTTAAAATTCAATTTAACATCTCTGTTTATTGGGACTTTAAATATGGATGGTTTAAAGGCAAGTCCAATTTCTTTGAGACCTTTTGTAGGAGTTTATTGTTCTCTTGATTTAATTAGAACTTGCACTTTGCCCGAGCTCAAGACTTTTTTTATTTTGCATTCCTTCAGGACAGGGATGTGCCGGAGATCAAACAGTGTGTGTCCACTTCGCCTGCCTTTTTTTCAAAGTGAAAATATTGCAGCTGAAATATAACCCTGTTGCGTCTGCTTCCTTTTGACATAACTAGGAAAACACTCTCGGAGGGATCTCTCCTTTTGTTCTCATAGGCCAGATGTGAGCTGTTTTTCCATCATTCGATTCTTCTGTACAGATGCTTTAGTGTACATGATGTGTGAGGAGGCATTGTTCTATATTAATGCTTTTCTTACATGACTATTTATCATTTTCTTGACTCTTAATAATTTACTGCTAATACCAGTGTTTTGTGACCACTCCAGAGCAGAGAAATGACTGGCCTTTCTATATTACGACAGGTGTCTAAAGCCAATTTGTTGCCCGTCACATATTTTATTGAAAGGATGCCCATGGGAACCGCTTATCTGATGGACGCTTTCCAACAGCTTTGTGCCGACTAAAAGGCTTGGAAAAGTCAACCATTTACCTCAGCCCAGAGGTTTGGGATGGTTCTTTGTTTGTGAGAGCTCAAAGGCTTAGAAAGGCCAAATGCTTATCATAGACCAAAAGACCTTTAAGGCTTTAAGGCCACCTGCTCACAAAATATAATCTGTTTTGTGACTCTGCTGCTGGTGATTAATGCTGCTGTGAGCTGACAAGAAAGGCATCTACTCAATCTTTAACTTATTCTGCGGGCATCATGTTTCCTGCCCCCAATGTACCTTTTTAAGTGATGATTTTAAGCTTTTTATTGAGCTAAGATTAAAGAAGAAAATTCTAAACAGTCCCTCGTTAGCTCGATTCAATGTTTTGTTTTTTTCAGGGTGCTCTGATCAGGATTTTTGGGGCCGATCGCTGGAAGCAGTATCGGCCGATACCGATCACGGTGTCTATTTGAAGCCTTCTATTTATTGTGTAGCATTATTTATTTATTTATTTAACTACTCTTAACAACATTGTACATTCAATATTGAAATTAATAGGTGAGGAAGTATCATAATTGACAAATGTTTATTTAGAGACATTCTCTCTCTCTTAAACCCCTTTTATACAGAGATCCCGCAATACTGTTGTGAAGAAGACCCCTCATTACACCGGCTTTGCATTTGACATTGTTGGTACCAATGGATTCCTAGTTTCATATGATGCCAGTAACTTCACTCTAGCTTTAAAACTGAGCCCGCTATAACCTCCAAAAGATCAAATAGCGGCCGTCAGATTTTTAAGAAGTTGATTGAAAGTATTTTGGAGAATCGATACAGTATCGCACAACATAATAATACTCATGTGTACTGTGTGTATATTTTCTTACACCCCTATGGGAGAAGTTAGCCTTCAGGGCTTTCTGCAAGAAATCTCCTTACGTTTAGGCAACACAACTACTTGGTTAGGGTTAGGAAAAGATCATGGTTTTTTCTCCCATGTGCTATACAGCGCCTTTCTTGTCTTGCGACCACTCAAAGCGCTTTACACTACATGTCAGTATTCACCCATTCCAACACACATTGATCCACCCACTGAATGATGCCAACCTGCCCATCAGGATCTAATCTAAATACTCATTAACACACCGATGGCACAGAGGACATGTGACTGGAGGAGCTGGGGATCGAACCGCCAACCTTTTGATTGGTGGACAACCTGCTCTACCTCTGAGTCACAGCCTCCCCGCTTGCAACTCTGTTGAAGCCATTTTAGAGGCACGTATAGAAATTGTCTGGTGTGTTTTGCGTCATCTGATCGGCTCTTCTGATCGGACAGAGACCATTGATCAACCTATTTAGAATGAATATCGGGCGATCAGTGATTGATTGATCGGAGCACCCTTAGTTTTCCTCTACGAAAGATACCGTAACTTCACTACAGGCCTGCTCAAATATGTTTTGTTTTACTTTTAATTTATTAAATTCAATGTTTTCTTGAAATGTTTATGTTGCTATATATACAGTATATATATATATATATATATATATATATATATATATATATATATATATATATGTAATACTGCTAGACTTCTACTACTCCTGTGCTACAACGTAGCAAAAGCTTTTATCAAGGATCAGACATAAGCTTATTACATCCCCATAAAGAGCCATTGCATATCTGCATCCCCTCCTTGATTTCAAGGTTGCTCGCTGGCATGTGTGGTATTTTTCCTTGATCAAAGAGATATCCAGACTGCCCTCCAACCTGGTTGTCATGGGAACAGGTGTCACATGACCTGAAGTGAGACAAACTTTGGATGGGAGAGGATTGGCTCTCTGGAGGGCGCCAGTCCCCCTCTCAATTCATCTGACACGGTTGCCTAGGAAACAAGGCTGTGAGACAGGAAGCGGAGAAGAGATGTAAGCCCTTGTTTGTTTGGTTAACGGCAGAGAAGCTGCCTGGACTCTGGGCATCCAGGGGATACGCTATTAGCTTGAAGATTTTAAGCACAGAGCGAAGCACCTGTCTGTCTGTCTTTCTATCAGTCAGGCTGTCTATTGGTCTGTTAGTCTGTCTATTAGTCTACGGGTCTGTTAGGATCATGGCAGTGAACCGGAACTAGTTGGTGTTTCCCTTGAGACCAAATACCATACTTATTTAACATCAGACAACAAGGTTAATGGGCCAATAGGAGAGGATGTCTGATGCTCCCAGCAGCCCCTACTGTACATGACTGATGCTCACATTTGATTTGGATGGCTCCAAGAATGAGTCTGACATTCTCTCAATAACACTGACAGCCCGTATACCGATGGAGGCGGTAATCAGTTTGCCTTGGGATGTTTTACAGGTCCCGCCGGCTGTCAGTCATCTCCATCTCCAGTCACTGTTGGGGTCCATGTGTTATTTATGTCATGCTGGTGGGGCGTCGGTGCTTGTGGGTGAGATTATATGAGTAATCACACAGATTGGTTTTGCATGGTAGGAGTACTCAAAATAATGTTTTTTTTTGTGTGGCTGTGCTCTCTTCAGATGAGACTTTTTAGATGAAATGGCTTTTATGTCAGCTATGCATGCCAATCAGAAACCCTCTTCTTCAGCTTGACATAATCATTGAACTTACTGTCCAGAAATAAGTTACTCTTTGACTGCTTGCTGATACCGTGTATTGGCAAGAATCTGGCGATACGATACATGTCATGATATAGGGGTTACATTTCAATATATTGCTAAAAGATATATTTAATATATTGCTAATATATAAAAGTAAATCTAATTTCAGGAAAAATGTCATAGCATAAAGAACACACCACCATATGCATAATCTATATGTTTTTTTTTCGTAATATAAAACTAGGGCTGTCAATCGATTAAAATATTTAATTGTGATTAATCGCATGGTTAACCATAGTTAATCGTGATTAATCCCACATTTTTTTATCTGTTCAAAATGAGTGGGCAAATGTGCTTGCTTTATGCAAATGTATGTATATATTTATTATTTTAAATCAATTAACAACACAAAACAATGACAAATATTGTCCAGAAACCCTGACAGGTACTGCATTTAGCAAAAAAATTATGCTCAAATCACAACATGGCAAACTCAAGCTCAACAGACAACAACAGCTGTCAGTGTGTCAGTGTGCTGACTTGACTATGACTTGCCCCAAAACTGCATGTGGTTATCATAAAGTGGGCATTTCTGTATAGGGGAGACTCGTGGGTTAAGTTATTAAGTTATACCAGCCACATAAACTCATTGGTTCAGGATATCATCCACCTATGACAGGAATAAACGTATGATTGATCTGTCAAAAAAAAACTAAAATATAAAATACTAATATAGTATAAAGAGCCCGTTACAACATAAAAATCTCAAGTTGCGTTAATGCGTTAAAGAAATGAGTGGCGTTAAAACAAATTTGCATTAACTGAACATCAGAACAGTGGGATCTGCATTTGCATCACAGTCATCACAGTCCCTGTAACATCCAATGTCATACTGTAGCACTACTTTGAGAGGGCACATACACTTAGAGGGCTCATGTCTTTGCAAATGAAATAAAGTATTGACTGAGTTAATCCTTGCCTGTAAACTATTAATTAAAAATTGATACAGTGTTTTTGAGAATCGATACAGTATCACAAAACATAATATTGCGATTCTCTATATTTTCTTACACCCCTACTATTTATGGGGCATTAGGCCACTTACCTGCCCACTTTACATTCTACCATTTATTTTGTTGGACAACATTAAACAGAATGTCACTTGCTTTCCTCACCTTGTTCCTTTCCCATCCTTTAATCAACAAACCTGAAGCCTGCTCCACAGCGAGCCATCAAAAGAATGATGCAATATTGTATGATACCAATGTGCTGCTCTGTGCACGCACAAGTTCAATAATCAGTGACCCAGTTATTTTAATTGCTTACCCACAAACACAAAGAAGAAGAAGAAAAAAAAAAAGATAAATAGCACAGTGTTGTTCCTGCACCAGCATCTTATGCCATAAATAAGAAGGGTCTCCCCATTAACTAGCATGTGATCAAGGCATTCTCTCACACAAAATCATGAAAGAGAATATATAAACAGCGTAATATCCAGAACTACGCTCTATGTAAAAACAAAAGGGCCGAATCCAAGGAATAATTCAAACACTTTCTGACCTAATAAGGGGAAGAAAGAAAGCTATCCAGGATTTTTCAGGTAGTCTGTTATTATGAACTTCATTTGCTGCTACTTTGTGAAACAGCTCTCTTCATGACAGTTTTATAATCATCAGTGTTATTGAAATTCATTCGCCGCACAACATTTCAATAAAGCGGCAGTGAATTATGGCTGAAGAGGATGATTTGTGAGTGCTGTTGTTCAACTGTCAGTGTTACAAAACTGTGGCACATCTTGCTCTAGCAGCTACACGTACTGTAACACTCCAGTTTGTAGCCTGTCTCACTTTTAAACAAGAAAACAAGGTGGCACAGCAATTTCTGATGCAGCAAAACCACTGAGCAGTAGTGCCCAGTACCACCTGCTAATCATGTTCTAGCGTCGCTTCCTACACCACAGCTTGCAATCAGCTCACTCAATTTAGCCTTTGGACTGAGGCATTGCAATATGGATTTAGTAGCTCTACCCCACTTCTTCAATCAGTCAGTAGGCAATTTAAGATTTGACCTGGGGCCCCCTTCATAGCTCTGCACTTTTGCTCTCAGTCATTTTTTCCTGGACACCAGGCTTTGAGATGATTGCCATATTATCTAAGAGTAATGCATCAAAAAATGGAGTATTAATTTTTCAGTGAAGAGACTTGCAAAACAACATTCCCCCTGTCCTTATAGTTATTTCATAATGAAATGTTAAGTTATCTTGTTTAAATGTTGATTTAATCCATTAGAGGATGTAGCCCCAGAATGAAGTGAAATTGGGTTGTAGCACAAGGCGCAGCTGATAAGTAATTCTCTTTTTGTAAGACAGTCCTACTTCTGTTTTTTGTTTTTTGGAAGTCTTACTAGGCAGCGCTAAGCAACACTATGCCAAAAGCTATCATTCAATATTTCATGCGTTCATGTATATTTTTTTGGCAGAGTCTGGATTTGTGTTGCTTCTTCTGCACTGAATGTTGGGAATGAATATTTTTAGGTATAATGATGACAGCAAACTGGTTAATGATCAAAAAGAAATCAAATTTAAAGGTGCAATAGGAATTGTATCACATAGGACTGGACAATAAACCAAATTTATCAAATTAAGTCATCATTATTATGCTCTAACTAATTAACACTTCATGCTGCCACTTTACAGTTAATCATGAGAATGCCATATAATCAATCTGAGAATATTATATCTAACAACAACAACCAATATATCAAACCAGAACTTCAGTCTAGTCATAGTCTGGTCTTACTCTTATTAATTTTGAGAAATGTCAGAAGTGAGTCAACAAATAGAAGGAAATCCAATGCACTGATGCACAGTAATATAGATTTTAGCTCATGTTGTGGTATTACGGGTCTGCTAGTAATTTGAGTAATAGACATCTTCATTCGAGAGGATGAATCCTGCTGACTTTGGTGATCCCCATACTTTTCATCTAGTGCCACCACCAGGTTCTTTTTTTGTGGCTTTGAGTGAAATGTCTCAACAACTTTTGGATGGATTGCCATGGAATTTGGTACACTCATTCATGTATTCATTCTCCTCACAATGAATCGTAATAACTTTGGTGATCCCTCTGACTTTTCATCTTTAGCGCAATCATCAGGTCACAATTAGAATTTTGTCCAATACTTTGGTTAATGACAATAAATTTCAAAAGTAATGTACTTTGTGGTTAGTGCTAATTAGGAAATGTTAACACGCTAAAATGCTAAACTAAGGGTGCTTTCACATGTAGTCTGTTTGGATGGCTCAAAAGAACTCTGCTGCACTTGCCTGTTTAATTTGGTTTGTTCGGGCTGGCCCCCCCGATCCAAACAACCGGACCTGGGCTGCCTGAGAAAATGGGTCACTACTTTCAAGCATTTGTGGTGTTAAGGTAAAGCACCCAAACCACATGTTTTTGTGATAGTATGCTATTTGTAGGATATGATGACTATTAAAATCCATCAGATTATTTGTTAACAGTGGTAATGTGTATGCACACACTTGAGTGCAGAGATTTTCCCTGATCAGTCAAAAAGGGACAAACAGTTCTAACTGTGATGTATCAAACTGCTGTGCTTTACGTGTTCTTTTCCTCATTAAAAAGTGTGTGATGTAGTGATCCCACAGTAATCCCCCCAGTTATATTTCGGTACAAGACGCCTGTTTTTGATCCTACCTTTCTACATATTTGTCATTATTCATAACATGCGGTCGACTTGCAGTCTCATAATACTAATAACGCTCATAATCATTGATCACTGTGACCACAGAAGATAAATATACACATAAGAATCAGTATATAGAGTGCTGCGTTACCAGTCGCTTGAATTTGATTCCTCCCTGAGTGGATCCATGTAAATCCGATGATGCAGCATGACAGTTTTCAGAACTGTCCTATAATAATAATACTTGCTGGTTTGTTTAACATTGTAGCATGTTATCATGCTGACGGTAGCATTTAACTCAAAGCATGGTTGTGCCGACAGTAAGTACAGCCTCATATAGCCACTAGCACGACTGTAAACTCTGTGTTGTTGCAGTATGACACCCTATAATACTTGTAGTTAATGGTTAACATGCAAAGAACAGGTAGACAAAGTTCAGTGAAGTAATACAGACTCATGCTGACCTCACATCGTTCAAGCAGTCAGTAAGTGTGAGGATCGAAACTGCTTTAAGAGCATCAACTGATTTTTAAGATGGACCTATCTGCCCACACAGTGTCGGTTAAAGTAATGAGATGACACATGCCAAGCACTCAACTAACCACAATGTTACATGTTCACTTTGTTTTGTGAATAATGTATATTAATTGTGTCTATTGATTTGTGGATGCCATGGGTTCACGAGCCAAAGCCAGCAAGGGCCTCATTTAATGGTTCTTATATTTCAAGTTAATATTGTAGCCTGTTAAGGGAACAGTATGTAACATTTCAGGGGATTTATTAGCAGAAATTGAATATAATATTCATAACTATGTTTTCATTAGTGTATGACCACCTGTAGATGAAGAATTGTGTTTTTGTTAGCTTAGAATGAGCCATTTATATCTACATAGGGAGCGGGTCCTCTTCACGGAGTCCACCATGTTTCTACAGTAGCCCAGAACGGACAAACCAAAAACTGGCTCTAGAGAGAGCCTTTTGCGTTTTTATGTTACCTGAAGGCCACCGTAGTTCTCCGACACGGTTGTTAAATTGCGGTATTGTGAGCCGCAGAGTGCCAAACCACAAGTGCCAATACATCAATAAATATCCCTATCGTGAATTTTGAAGCCTTAATGTGTCTTAAAAAATTTGGTTGCTAACAAGTGGCTAAATGAGACTACAAAACGTCATCACGCCGACTCGTCCACCTTTACACCCTCGTCGTGTATGCTTGCGCTCATGCGACCGTTGTGTAGTTCATTATAGCCTAACGTTGGCTTTTTACTTCTGATGATTACATTAACATTAAAAAATCATAAAAATGGTGTTCATTTGTGAAGATTATCTTGCTGAACAAAAGGTGTAAGTATCATAAACGTTTGTTTGCCACAGAGGTTATTTTCTGCAATAATCCAAAACCCAATGGAATAATCCCATTGGCTTTTTGACAAGGGAACCCAGGGCGATGCTAACTTCCTGGTTGGCCTACAAAAATACGTCATTCCTGGAGCACTCTATAGACCTATGTCAGCGTTTATGGATTTTAATCAAATTATAATAAAGTAATGAAATAGAAAAACGTAAAGAAAAATCTGCTTTGCTGCAACTGAAATGCTTTTCTAATACTAATCCAATTGAGCTTTTGTAACCTGACTAAACAATGAAGTGAAATGTATCTAAACACAAAGTAAATTAATTTTAAAGGTGACGAGTAATGACTCTCTTGTTTGTCTGCTCTCTCTCTCATTTGTTTGTGTTGTTGCTCTTTCGCCGCTCAGATCAGTCCAGTTTTTCTGTGCATAATGTTTCAATGGAAGAACTTAAAGTGCAGAGATAAGAAATCTGCCATTCCAAACTTTATCAGTCATAATTGACATTTGCAACCTTTATCGTCCTTCCCCCAGGCCTTGTGTGAATGAGTCGGCATCTGGATTGTGGCCTGTGACATTTAGACAACAGTTCGAGCAATTTCGGTAGCCATTTGAGCACTGGTAGCTGCTGTAAATCCTTGTTTTTACTTGAACAGATTTCCCAAGAATAATGTCGGTGTGTGGAATTGAAAGCAAAATGACTCTGTGAATCTGTGAATAATTCATATTCAAAAACCAATAATTGCCTTGCCAGATAAATCACGAATTACAACCATTTGAACCTTGTGTTATAAATCCCATCGCTTTGCCGATCATGTGATCATGATTGTTGATTATCGAGGGTGGCCTGCTGGGACAATTTGGCAGCTGCTTGTTGGTGTAAAAATTTGACGAGCAGTTGCGCTGCCAGCTGCACAGACTGTTTACAGTAATACCTGTTTTTTATTGAAACTAAATCCAGAAAATGAATATAATCACACATCATGTCACCTGCATGCTTAGTTGAGCTTCACGAGCTCCACAATTGTCACAAAGGAATCCGACATTGTGTGCGGTGGTATCTATTACTACACATTTAGGGAGGGATATTGATACAGTGGCTATATTTCAGGGTGTGCTGACACGCATTTGATGGCACTTTATAATCAATTTCACCAGTGCATGCCATAGTAATAATAACATCATTAAGTTCATGGTAATTATAGCTGCCGGCTCTTCATTGATCTCCAGGCGAAAAGGGTGATCCCCTTTCAGCTGCAGAATAATAGCTAAACCTTTAACCTGGACTTGAATCGATAAACCTGCAGGATTCCCTCTTCATTGTGAATGAGCAACACCGTTGCGCACCAATTAGGCACAGACATTATATCTTCTTCTTCTTCTTCAGAAACTTGCTTCGTGAGACACAACGCTACAGTGTTTCATTTGTGATGAGCTGATTGTTCTTAATATTAATTGCGTTGCAGAAGACCAAGAAAATCTGGGTACGGATGAATAATTCATGTTTGTTTTTGAACCAGCCTTGTGAAACTGGCATTCACTAAATAATGTATGACTGTGTGTCTTTGATAATAGGGTTTGCATTAGAAGTAATATGCTTTCCTTCATTCCACGGGGCAGATTCTTGCCGGAGCTAGTTATCGTGCAAAAATTGATTTCCCTAAAACCTGTGTGCCAGAAGATATTAGTCAGCGTTGTCCGGGAGCCGACGCTGTACACAAGAAAAGGGCCCCACGTGTTGCCATTGGAAGGTGAAGGATATTTTTTAATCTCATATATGCAGCCTTGGTAAATCGGATTATTCGCCATAATGAAGAGAAATTGCAGAACAAAGAGATCAATAAGATTTAAAGTACACAACCATCTGCAATGATGAGAAATCTACATTCCGAATTTGAATTAGGACCTCCGTTGAACGGGGTTCATAGCATCCAAATGAGATTTCCTGGTACTAAGTGGCAAGAACATGAACCTTTAACAATTAGTATTTAAGATATCCCCTGCTCACTGAAGCTTGAAGGCAAAGTGTGATTCACATATAATTCACTAAAGCGTGTGCAATTTCAGTGAGAGCCGAAAGAATTGCTTTAATGAGTGTTCAAACAAAGCCGGGAATTAATATGACGTGCGTGCATCCAAACTTGTAGCAAAATAAAAGTGTCCTCTGGTAGAGGGAATGATTGCGCCAATAAACACTGAGGTTAATATACAAGCATTGCTACTAATCAGCACTAGTGTATTAATGTGGAAACATATTTAATTGCAGGTGAAATGAATGGCTTTCACTGAACCAAAGTTTTTATGTTGTCTTTTTCTCATGGGTGCATGTCTTTTTTCCCTATTCTGACATTCCGCACAAGTATTTTAAATACTTAAAAGTGAACAGAGACCCAGGGAAATGGTTGCATTTCAATTTGACATTTCATTTCAGGATATTTTTAGACGCTCTGATACAAACAACAACATGGCAAAGCATTGATCATTGTATTTGTCACAGACATAGAGGAGTGGGAGAGAAGAGACTGACAGGAACAGATTTCTGTCAAAACTCGGCTTCATAATATGTCACGCTCAGATTCACAATTACAAACGCATTGACATAAAACTGGTTCATTTTCCCCATTTATTATTTCAAAGCTGAGATTAATCACATGGAGGGAAATAATGACTAAACCTAATCACAGACTTCTGCTTCTTGCTCAGCAATAATTACAGTCCGACTGGCTGCCCGGCTATATGATTTATGACAGAACGTGATGGATATTAATGGATTTTGTAATTGGCGCATATGTTTATGAAAATGGCTGTCTGGTTCGGGCAATATGAAAAGATGTCAGGTAAAGCAAGACTTGTCCCGAGACTGACCAACTGAAGACAACACTGTTGTTGTACTTCCATAAAATCCAGTAGACATGTCATCACAATTTGAATATGAGGACAAGTTGGTTATACTGCAAACAACACTGAGCAATAACCGTCAGCTGCAAAATAGCACAGAATTTGCATGAATTTCCCCATTCTGATTCAATGAATTTGCTCTTTCAATTGCATTTCCAGGCAGAAGAAGGCAGAAAAATACAAAAAAATAGCTGGCAGCACATCTATTTGGGTTGGCTGCCAAAATAAATTCTACATGAGGAAAAAGACTTATGTCCCATGTCCTAATTTATTTCCATCTTGTTCTGCCTGTAAAAAAATATCGATGCACATGAGTACAGCGATATTATGTTGTGATACTTTATATATCGATTCTCCAAAACACTATCGATTTTTAATTACCCTCTTAAAAATCCGATGGCCTGCCGTCGGGCCCGGCCGCTATTCGATCTTTCAAAGGTTGTACCGGGCTCAGTTTTAAAGCTAGAGTGAAGTCACTGGCATTATATGAAACTGCAAAACCTAAGGAATCAATTGGTAACAAGCATGTCATACTGGCTTGTCTCAAAGGAGGCTAAATAACACTCCAAAATTACGCTAAATTTTATATGAAAAACTGGCATGGAGATTTTCACAGGGGTCCCTGTTCCTCTGACCTCAAGACATGTGAATGAAAATGGCTTCTAAGGGTACCCAAAAGTCTCCCATTTATAGACATTTATGCTAATCCCATGCAGTTTGGGGCAAAAACCATGCAGTTATTTGCATGCCATATAAATGTGTTATTTTTGCCTATTCTAAAATGCTGTATTTCTAGTGTGTTCTTTATACCATAACAGTTTTGCTAAAAATTAAATAAAAGAATCGCAATAAATCGCCTTGCTTACAGTATCGCAATATATCGCAATATATTGAATCCTTACCCAAGTATCATGATACGTATCGTGTCGCCAGATTCCTGCCAATACACATCCCTACCGTAGTATTGTTCCCCGGAGCTCGAGGCATTATTCTGAGATTTCCTACAGGCACATGAAGGCAACCTAATGCTAGTCATCTCAACACACGGTATGCAATGGATGACAAACACTGAGCGAATGGAACCTGCCCATGTGCTGGGTTCAATATGCGATGGATGCAGCTCCAAAATGGGTCACGTACCTTGTCACACCTGGATTGCTGATTATAAACAACAGTAAATCTTGGCTGGGAAAGAAGGAAATTAAATTGCAGTGAAAAGTAACAGATGGTGCGAAACTCAAAGTTAAAAATGTATTTAAGTATTTCAGCTTGCAGCTGTTTCCTCCATTTACTTTTCAAGGTAAAAATTGTCATTCCAGTGGACGCTCAACAGGTTTAAAAGCAACTCCCGATTCCGAATGATGCAGCAAAATGCCTTAAAACAATGCTGCCATGCCCCCGAACCACTGAAATAAGTGGACGAATCATTGACAAATTGATATACCGAGTTGTCCAGTTATTGACAGGTTGTCCAGGCTTGTGGCACACTTTTTGTAATCCAATTCAGTGCCCTTTAATAGGTGCACTACACACTGAAATATACTATAGTAATGCAGGTCTAGTTATAACCCAGTAATTCCAGTAAAACCAGTGATCTTCTTGGCCTGCTTGCCACAGAGTACACCACTTGAAACTACTGCAATTTCAACACGCATAACACTAACTTCACTGTGATAGCGAGAGAGAGTGATAGATGGCTAATGAGTCATAGAGGTAGAGTCGCTTTGAGAGTTTTTTTTGTGAGGTGTGCGATTGTGTGACAGGCAGAGGAGACAGACCGACAAAGTCAGACCGAGATAGAGGCGGTGAGAAGAGAAGGCTAGATAAGAGGTAATGATAGGCAGGTTGAGGAGCAGTCAGGCTGTTGGCACTGGCAAAATGCATCCCGGAATAGTGTGAGAGCTGCTGGATTCATAACTATCCTGTGTGAAGTAAAGAGAAAGGTGGATGTCTGCAGGATAAAGGACAAGGATTTGTCAAATAGACAGTACTTTGAAGAACAGTAATTCTCCACCGTGCTTGTACCCCCAATATTCTAAAATATTCTATATTATACCAAATGGAGACTTGTACAAGTGCAAGCGCAATCGAAATACGTCTCGTCAAAGCAACCCGTTCTCACTCCCAACTCGTCAAATACCACCGTTTGGTCAGTGTCCCTCGGCAATCGACGCATGGAGGCAGCAACAATATTTGATGAACCGGGCTTTCGACTAACTCCAATGTAAATCCACCTGCAGCAAGTGACGTAGTGTAGCGTGAGAGTCCGTTCAGAGCGGGCGGGAGGGATGGTGGAGGGGTCAAACTAACACAATACTTTCAACCAGGAGACCGCTGTTCGTATCCCGTGTGAAACTAAAAGTAACAACTTATTTTGTCACGTCAGTCTTTAGTCATGTGACTCATCGGTATCGTCAGTCACGTGAGTCATTAGTTGTTGTTTTCTTTGGCATTTTCAAGCCTTTATTTATAGGACAGTGGATAGTCTAGAAAGGGGGAGAGAGAGAGGGGGCGTCATGTGGAAATGGCCTCAGGTCGGATTCGAACCCGGGCTGCCGCGGTTAGGACTCAGCCATATGGGCGCCCGCTCTACCAACTGAGCTCTCGGGGCGCCCACGTGAGTCATTAGTCAGTGAAGTTAACATCAACCACAACCGTTTCCTAACCCTAATTAAGTGGTTGTGTTGCCAAAACCTAACTTCCCTGGTCCGTCCAAAAGTAACGCAACAGGGGAACCCCGTGCGTCGGTCTCTGATGCCGACGGCCGCTGACCAAGTGGCGGTATTTGCCGAGTTGGGAGTGAGAATGTGTTGGTCAAAGTTGTCTGCAGTAAAAAAAGCTTCATTGCATCATTGCAGCCATTTTGGTTGACGTTTAGTGAAGGCCCACAGTGCATGGCAGTCCATTATTTTTCTGGTATGGGAGCTGATATTTGCAAGTGGGTGAGTTGGTATCTCCAAAGTAATGAGGTGGAATACCTCACATTCAGTAATGGGACACTAGTGTAGCCTAGAGAAATGTTATATGTACTTTTCTTTTTTCGTAAATGTCAGAAATCTGTCCAATTATGACACAATAAGAATAGGTATCCGAGAGCGGATTTTAGCTTATTTTTTTTCTGATAATTGTTGATACGCTCTGATATACTCTGTTTGCCAATCAAACGGTGATTGTTTTGCGTTAATGTTTCTATCATAACTTGAATGTAGTGTTTGAATGATATTTAAAAAAAAAAAAGAACATTATCCAGTAGAGGTAAAAGAAACAAAGGAACATTTTGTCACCTGTCAATCAATTTTTTTTCTTTGTAACAGAACCTCTACAACTCATGGAAGGCGACATGGTGGATACACTTACTGGGAAAGAAGGTGGCAACCAATACCTTGATCAGATGACATCAAACGGACAGAGCAGAGGAGGTGAGCAATTATATACTTTCATTTCTTTTAAACATATGGTGCACCCTAAAGACTGCTAACCAACCAGAGCCTGGTCTTTCATAACAAGGCAGAGGAAGAATGTTATTGTCAATTTCCAGTACGTATCTATTGCTGCACTGAATTTAAAGGTCAACTGCGGCCTGTGTAAGCTGCAGTCCATTGAACAGAGCCTGTGTTCCCCCCCCTGACATACCCAAGCTAAAGTCCATATGGAGCAATTGAATGGCACAATTCGAGGTCTGCTTTTTATTTCTCCCGTGTCTTCTTATTCTTGCACTTAAATTCTGTATTGTTCCATATGAGAATCTGTATTCTCAGATGGCATCAGGTGACATTGAAGTGTGGGATTTCATAATTCCAGATTAAATTACAAATGTTACATTAGTTTTATTTATTCGTTTTTGTCATCTCAATCTAGTGAATTATGCTACGGCAGCTGGAGCAGTCTGAAAATGGACAGTGGACTCTCTGTAAATATTTCTATGACCTTTTTGTGATTATGAGATGAGTTATGTTTTACTGCATTCTTTATAGGTCAGGTACCTTGAGGAGCTGGAAACCTGTTTGGGTCTGCATAAAGGCCCTCGGTAGCAAATGAAGTGGTGCAAACATGCAACAAGGTGAGTAAAATATAAAGTTTATATATAAAGATTGCTACTCTAGACGGCCACATCCATATACTGTATGCAACTTGAATATTACGCAGCGACACAAGAGCTGCAAGAAATTCAAAAAGATATACGATTGTCTTGAACAATAAGACATCCCCAACAACACTTCATCCATCATTCCAGCTCGCAGATCAGAGCTTATTTTAGGAATGCAGTGTGAGCAAGGAAGACACCAGAAAAATATTTAAAACCCAACAACTAACCTGTTTGCCTTTTATATTAAAAACACTGTAAGTCTATTTGACTAATCACTTGGCCGGGCATATATATAAGGCATTTTCAGAAATTATATAAAGAACATTTCACGACACAAGATGGAGAAAAAGCCCCGCTCTAAGTAAAGGGTAATTAAAATCCGAGGGTCAGATGTTTGCTGCTGCTATTTACTAAACATATCCCTTTGGCAATTAAAGCTCCCTGCCAACATTGGAGATTTTGACGCCCCGCGAAGTGAAATTCAGACATAAGTTCATGACATTTGGCTCATTAATATGCGTGGGAGTTTTTGGAATATGAAGGGCGAAGGCGTGCATCACATTGCTGACAGTGCTAGCCGACGGCGGCAATCTCGGCAGTTAAATTGGTGACAACAAACACACAAAAATGATGAAATACTGTATAAATTCAGGTCGCAACACTCTCCGTGCTTAAACTTACTGGGAATATTGCCTGTTGGTGTAGAAAGTCAGCATCGAATCTGAAGTAACTTACCACTTTGCTCTTTGTATGCATGTTGTCTCAGAAGTGAGCCAATAGCACACCTTCAGAATTTAGGTCTAACCGTCTCAAAATGCAGATTAAACACCCAACAAACATCACACACACACACACACACACACACGCACACACACACACACGCACACACACACACACGCACACACACGCACACGTGCAAATGGCCTCATTCTGCTGCTTAAATTCTGTTATGACACAGATATGCTAAACGTGCATGGCATTAATTAACATATGCATCTTGAAGACTTCATCCATGACCAAAAATGTATTAGATTCTGTTAGATCTTCTTCCAATCCTGAATCAGATCTTCCAGACTGGCAACAACACGGCCTTGTTTATCAACTCTCTTGCAACGACCGGGACCTTTTTCTTCGAGGTCATCTGGCTCCCTTTACCTGCAGTGTTTCCCTTACTGCGTTTCTTTCCTGTCAGCCGTTGCTGCCATGGAGCTTGACTGAAAATGACTGCAATGATGAAATGTGGCTGTGAGGGAGCCTCCTCTGCACTCTCCTCACCCGTCTCCTCAGTGTTGTTCTGGATGTTTTCTACCTTTCCAGCATTTAATTCAACTTGCAACCATCGTCTTATCGATGAGATCCGATAAGAACGCGTTAGCGCAAATTCATTTTAACGCCACTAATGTCTTCACCAAAACTTGTGATTTTTAGGTTGTGGCGGGCTCAGTTTTAAAGCTAAAGTAAACATACTGGCATCATATGAAACTAGAAAACCTAAGGAATCCATTGGTACCAATCATGTCATGAAGGAGGTTAAATAATGCTACGAATTTACGCTGAATTTTGACTAGGAAAAACTGGCATGACCATTTTCAAAGGGGTCCCTTGACCTCTGACCTCAAGATATGTGAATGAAAATGGGTTCTATGAGTACCCACGAGTCTCCCCTTTACAGACTTGTCCACTTTATAATAATCACATGCAGTTTGGGGCAAGTTATAGTCAAGTCAGCACACTGACAGCTGTTGTTGCCTGTTGGGCTTGAGTTTGCCATGTTATGATTTGAGCATATTTTTTATGCAAAATGCAGTACCTGTGAGTGTTTCTGGACAATATTTGTCATTGTTTTGTGTTGTTAATGGATTTCCAGTCATAAATATATACATACATTTGTATAAAGCAAGTATATTTGCCCACTCCCATGTTGATATTAGTATTAAATAATTGACAAATTTCCCTTTAAGGTACATTTTGAACAGATAAAAAATGTTCGATTAATAGCGATTAACTACGGACAATCATGCAATTAATTGCGATTAAATGTTTACATAATTAATAGCCCTCCTATTTACACTATTGTATGTATTAATAGGAGGACTTTGATAACTGCTTGTACTAGGCTTGCCTTTTTTCGTTAGGTGGAGATGTGTTGCTTGGCGAGGATGTTGCTCCACTCTCTCCGCTTCCCGAGTTTCGGTTGCCAATTTATTACGGCCATAATGTCTCTCATGTCAAGACCCATATCAGATAGTTTCTGAATCGTGGCGCTGCAGAAGCAGTGGTAAATGTAGTTCTGCTGCGCTACTGCTTTGTTTGCATATTCTGGGCAACATTTGTGGAACCTCCTCTTTACGTAGCGCTTCATGTCATTTAGCAGGTGGATGTTTTTCTGGAGATGTGCACGGCTCAATCCAGTCCTCCATAGAAGGTAATGTTTCCATTTTGTAGCAGGTTTTGGCAGCTAACCTTTTTATTTTGTATCTGTCACCTGTGCCGTGTTGGCAGAAGTGATCCCCCCCTTGTGATCCTGTCGCTAAGCAACCATGACAACACATTAGTCTCACGTTTTTTTCTCAGACACGGAGTGATACTGAAAGTGTAAAAGGAATGAGACGTGATAGCAGTGGTATGTGGGTATTATATCACAGCTATGAAGCAATCAGATTGCTTGATTTGAGCTATCCATTTTATAATATTATCTTAGCCTATGCCTATTTTACATAGTAGATAATGGCAGGTACTGGTCCATTCCCAAACCAACCCCTCCATACGACGTAACGCTAACAACTGCGGATCTCACACACTTGCTCTCCACCATGACCAGGATACGTCTTTCACAATGGATACTGTTTGTTATTTTATATACTATTTCCCTGTAAATGTCCCTAAAACGATCAACATATGCTATGAAATAGAGGCAACATTCTTGATTTTCGCATTAAAATAAATTCATGAATATTGGTATAAGACAAATCAAATACATTTAGCTCGTAGGAGAAAAGCGATAGTTCCTTTTATTTTCAATTGACTGCACACAATGTGATTTATACTGCTCCACATTAACAATCAATCAAACAGAGGTGGAGCATGTAGGTTGTGTATATAGGAGCAGGAATGAGATTAAGCCTCTCTGTCTATGATACTTTGCTGGAAGCAGACGTGGTGCAGAATTGTCCTGTGCCACTCTACTCTTCAGCAGTGTGTGATAGCCCGCCATGGCCTTGTTTTTCTGTCTTGTTTCCTTTTGACCTACCGGGAGTTCGGGAACTCTTCTATGCCAGCTTTCAGACAACCCTCTCATGCTAACTGATGCACTGTGAGGGGTGTGTCATCTGTCAGGATTGAGGGGAGAAAAAAAAAATCTGTATCTCTCAGCTGCCCGCTCTGCTTTAGTGCAAGTGCCCGGTCACCCCAGCTGGGACCTTTTTTTTTTCCCTCCCCCTTCTGCTTACGCCTTATGCTCTGTATTCAATATGCACCACAGTTAGCTAAAAGGGTTACACTTTATAATAACCATCATTTATAAATGGTAAATTGGTAGTTAATTAAACTTAGTTAATAGTAATTTTAGTGTTCACAAACAATGAAATAATTAATAATGTTGACTAATTATTAGTAATTCTATAATTTGTTATTATAACAGTTTATTGTTTGCACACATAACATTTTAAAGACTGTATATATATAAATATAAGTATCTGTTAATGATTAAGATATTGTTTGTAAACCTTAAAGAAATTGGTTTATAAAACATCTATAAGTCCCACACTCTTGCTTTAAAGTGGCCTATGGGTCATTTATAATTAAATTAGAACATATGCTTTTCATACTGATTGTATTTTGAATAGTTTATCAAATTTAACTGTCACTAAATCTATAGGATGGGCAAGGGATTTGAATAGACCACCAAAGTTAGAATTTCTCCATTACCTGTTTTTCTATTAGATGAGTTTGTGTTATTCTACATCTCCATATGATCAGTGTGAATTCATGCAGCGTCGCTATATTGGCCCGCTGTGTCAGCTGAGCACACTTCACCCATGCTGTAAAGTACAGCCACAGCACATCCCAGTCCGCCTGCTTCTTAAGGTGGAGGAAGAATTAGAGATCTTACGTAATGAGCGCCATTTAAGATTTAACGGAACAAACCAAACGGTACACCCGTGGTTGCTTGCTCAAAGCTGTGAAGAGGATCTTTGCATGTGTTGGTCTTAAAAAAACTGACCTACTTCCAAAACCAGCAGACGGGACAGTTTTCTGAACTCTAGATGGATTCTGGCAGAGTCCACTGACGGACAAAAATTCTTTGCGGGTCTTCCAATGTTTGCTTCAAAATAACTTCAAGCATGTCGTGTCAAGTCCACATTACCCTAGGCCAGTAACGTCTCCATCCCCAATCTCCAACGGTGGCTGAGGAGTCAAATTAGTTTTCAAGCAGGATGAGTCTTACCTTGTACTTTATCTCGAAGTTATCACTCAGCCCCAAAAACCCCTAGAGACCTATGAAATATCCATCTATTGGTCTTAAAACATCCATGAAGGAGGGCATATGTTAAATCTGAACTCAACTGAAGCATGAGTGAGAAAAGAACTAGAAGATAGCAGTTATTAACTAGGCCTTAAAACCTTAAAGCTGCAGTCGGTAACTTTGAGCAAATATGACAAAAGTTATTTTTGTAAAATTGTCAGTATATCCTGACAGTAGTGCATGAGACAAATAATCTGTGTTCCTCTGTGTCCTCCTAGTGCTCCTAATGGCATTTTGCAAGATTTTAACATGCCCGAAGGAAAGCATCAATCAGAGCAGAGCAGTCTCTGGGCAGCTGTCAATCACTGCTCGCGGTGCTTGGTTTTGGCTCGACTGTTTTCAACATGGAGGCCGGGTCACAAACTTTCTCATTTTACAGCTAAACAGTACACTACAAGATGATTCTGAAAACATTTGAGGCGAGAAATAGGCATTACAATAACAGAATATTGATTCATATTTGATCAGCGCTGCCTAGTTTGACTGTTTGATTGGAGTTCACGAGTTTCACGAGCAGTGATTGACAGCTGTGTTAGTGACTGCTCTGCTCTGATTGGTTGCTTTCCTTTGGGCACGGTTGAATCTTGCTAATGCCATTAGGAGCACTAAAATAAGGCAGATCACAGATTATCTGTCTAATGCACTACTGTCAGGATATAGTGACAGTTTTATAAACATTAGTTTATATCATATTCGCTCAAAGTTACTGACTGCAGCTTTAATGAACACTTCATCATTCAAACTGAGAAGAAATACAGAAACTAGGGCTGTCAAAGTTAACACAATAATAACGTGTTAATGCTAATTCGTTATAACGGCACTAATTTCTTTAACACATTAACGCAACTTGCGATTTTTAGGTTGTCGCGGTCAGTTTTAAAGCTAGAGTGAAGATAAAGATATCATATGAAACTAGAAAAACCTAAGGAATCCATTGGTACTAATCATGTTGTACTAGCTTGCCGTGAAGGAGATTAAATAACGCTCCAAAGTTTTGGCGAGGAAAAACTGGCATGGCCATTTTCAAAGGGGTCCCTTGACCTCTGACCTCAAGATATGTGAACGAAAATGGGTCCTGTGGGTACCCACGAGTCTCCCCTTTACAGACATGCCCACTTTATGATAATCACATGCAGTTTGGAGCAAGTCATAGTCAAGTCAGCACACTGACACACTGACAGCTGTTGTTGCCTGTTGGGCTTTAGTTTTCCATGTTATGATTTGAGCAAATTTTTTATGCTAATTGCAGTACCTGTGAGGGTTTCTGGACAATATTTGTCATTGTTTTGTGTTTTTAATTGATTTCCAATAATAAATATATAGATACATATGCATAAAGCAAGCATATTTGCCCA
>CAKAOK010067210.1:0-16405 GCA_916701675.1 Sebastolobus altivelis | reverse complement strand
ATTTTTTTGTGTTTTATTTGGTCATTGTTGAAAACGCAAACCTCCATGTAAATAGATGACTCTTTGTTTGCTGAATCCTCTGACAGGACCCTGACCCCTGTGTGACCCCTGTGTGACCCCTGCGTGACCCCTGTGTGACCCCTGTGTGACCCCTGCGTGACATCACATCAGTCTCACCCTGAACTCTTTGCCGAACTTGCGGAGCTCCTCCAGCTGGGATCTCTGCTGTACTGAGGGAGCTGAGAGAGAGAGAGAGAGAGAGAGAGAGAGAGAGAGAGAGAGAGAGAGAGAGAGAGAGAGAGAGAGAGAGAGAGAGAGAGAGAGAGAGAGAGAGAGAGAGAGAGAGATGAGAGTATAAGTATAAAAGGCACAAAGACGGGACGAGTGTAAACTTGGTGGAGGACGCGAGTGTTTTACCTTTGCCGCTCTTGCCTTCAGACAGACTCTCAGTTCGCTCTTTAGCTGCTGTGTTGAGGATCTCATTCACTGTGGAGGACAGAGAGGAGACGGAAACTCTCAACCCAACAATATACTGACGTCTCTAATAAACCAGCAATGTGGATCCTCAAGTTCTGACTTCTCACTAACATCCACGTTTCAATTTAACGGTCACATTTTATGTCAACATGAATGAGAGTGTTGGTGTTGGTGTGTCCTGCTCCATCTATCAGAAAACATGTGCAGTAAAGAGCCAGTCAGATAATAATAATAAATTAAATGATTTAACCAGCGGTTTTGTTCACTGTATGCTCTAAATTCAAGTTTTCCCACTTGTTATATTAATTTTGATAGAAAAAAATGTCAAACATTTGCTCGTTCATGCTTCTAAAATGTGCGTTTTATTTTAAATTTAATATATTTGAAGAAATCTAAATGAGAATTGGTTACAGGTGTTTTTCAATATTTTCTGACATTTTATAGACTAAACAATTAACTGAATAACAAAAAAATAGTTGATTATTCTTAGTTTTTTATTTGTATTTAATAATATAACATTTCATCTGACAGCACACTAATTTTATTCACTTTCTCTTTTTGTTTTTCCAGCATTCATTCTCTCAATATTCTGACCTTATTTCTTTACTCTTGTTTTATCTAAAACAACCTGCTGATGATGGAAAACTTTCTTTAGTAAAAACAGATTTTTACTTGAATTATTTGTTGTTTAAGGAGCTGAGAGACTAAAAAAAAGTTCAGTTTAACAGACGAAGTCGTTATTTAGAAACTGAGGAAATCTGTTTCCTTTAGTCACAAAATATATTTCAAAATATGAATATTGGCTCAAGACATTTTAATCATAGATTGTATTTAAGGTACAAACAGTTGAATGTTTGTGTCTCTATGTGGTTTAAAGAACTTCAGTGTCAATATATGTGAAGCTTTTTTCTAAATATTTATATAATCCTAGACACTTAAAAACGTCAAATAAATGTCTCACCATCGATAGGGAAGAGCGGGGTGGGGCCGGAGGGTTTGGCGGTGGTGGTTGCCATGGTGACGGCAGAGGAAGAGGAGGAGTCCAAGAACACAGGGCCAGCCAGGGGGAGGTCGTCTGGTTTTGGAGCACGAGAGACTGGAGGGAAGTGAGAGAGGGCAAAACTGAGTGTGTCTGATCAACAGTGTGTGTGTGTGTGTGTGTGTGTGTGTGTGTGTGTGTGTGTGTGTGTGTGTGTGTGTGTGTGTGTGAGTGTGTGTGTGTGTGTGTGTGTGTGTGTGTGTGAGTGTGTGAGTGTGTGTGTGTGTGCGTGCGCATCGATTCACCTATATATTACGATTTTGAAATATATTGTTTTAATGCCAGAATCGATATATCTGCTTCATCTGAGTCTATGTGGAGGTAGAAGGAAGTTACCGCTTTTATTGTGGTAGTCTGAGTAACGTGACGTCATATCCGTTCCGTATCCGTCAACCAAAACAAACCTCAGAAAGTATAAAACGTTGGAGGGTCGTCGTGGATACGACCTGCACCCTCACATGTTAAATCCAGCGTGGTAAACACTACACATCCAGTAAAGGATGGAAACACTTTGGGTTTCACACATTGCAGGAAAAGCAGAACTAGACATCACGGCTAAAGCTGCATGCTAACTTCTAAAAAAAGGCCAAAATAAGTCCGAAAAAGGTCAGGAAAAAAAACTAAATAAGACCGAAAAAAATAAATTAAAAAAAGTCAGAAATATGTCCAAAGTATGTCCGAAATATGGCCCAAATATATGTCTGAAAAATGTCTGCAAAATATCTGAAAAAAGTGCGAAAAAGTTAGCAGGAAACGTTATCGTATCGCGGTAACGTTGCGGTCGAGCCGGCCGTCGCTCTCGTCTCCGTGGTCAAATGGGCCGACGCTACAACTGTAGAGCACCCATATACTGACATTTATGTTAAATGCATTGAAACGGCCCCGATGGAGCTGACCATGGATGGATAAAGAGAACGGAGCTGACGGGAGAGCTAGAGACGGCCTTGGAGAAGTTAGAGGAAGTAGACACGTGGGACTACGTCCGCTTTTCAAAATAAGGTGTTAACAAAGGGAACTGTATATACAAAATACATCTATGGAAATAAGATTGATTGGATTATATTCACCAGAAGTATAAAACATTACATGTCCCTTATAAATTAAAAAGAAAATACCACTAATCTGTGAGGGAAATGCCTTTATTCTTTGATTTTTGGGTTGCTGGATAATAAATGTAATAAATACTTCCTGACAATGATCCTGATATATTTGACTTCAGGACATCTCTGACTACATACATGCTGAAAATCAAACATTTTTACTGGATTCATTTAGAGATTTTACAAAGTAAAAGTCCCTAGAAGTGTCTGATTCATCTTGTTCCCTTCATGGTCTAGAGTTAAAGAAGTTAACAACAATCACAATAAATCAGAATACACATCGAATCGCCACCTAAGTATTGTGATGAATTGAATCAGGAGATAGGTGGATCCTCTCAGCCCTAGTGTGGGTGTGTGTGTGTGGGTGTGTGTGTGTGTGTGTGTGTGTGTGTGTGTGTGTGTGTGTGTGTGTGTGTGTGTGTGTTGTACCTACCTGCAGGTGAGGATTGGGAGTTTGGGGTTCTCAGGTTCCTGCTGCTCTGAAGTCTCTGGGATTTGGGGGAAGTTCTGGATGTAACTGAGACACAGAGAGAAAAAGAAGCTTCGCTTGAGTATTTCCATTTTATGCTACTTTATACTTTCACTCCACTACGTTTCTCTGACAGCTTTAGTTACTTTGCAGATTATTAAAACAAAATTTAATCAGCTAATAAATGTTTTATTATTATAGATTAAACTACCAGCGGTGTACGTATAAAGTCATTAAAATGACTCTCTCACATAGTGGTAAACACTTTGGATGCACCAAACGAAAATCACTCTGCTGCTCGTATGATCGTAGAAATTCTGAATTGTATATTTTAGAAAACAGAAAAGGGGCAAAAGTCTGGAAACAGAAATGTTTTTCCATACTGTCTTTTCTTTTTTTCTTTACTTATCCAGACCTGGAAATACTAAAATCAAACTCTTTCATACTGCGTAGGAACCCTGTTCTCTCTTTAATCCACTATTTGAGAAGTTATGGTACTTCAAACCTACAGTCAGGTGTTTTCCAACCTCGAAGCGCCTCCTTATCCTGCATTATATTCCATATCTGACATTTCTTAATATCTGTTTCTCCTATATTTTATTATCCAGCACTATATCACTTTCTGCACTACATTCACTTTCTCTTTAAATAGTCCTGTATCTCAGTTGTTTACCCTGCACTATATTCATTTTTAACAGTTCTTCTGCACATTGCATATTTTGTTTTATACTCTGTATTACTTACATGTGTCTTGTTACTACTTGTGTTGTTTTACTAATATGTGTACTACTCACCTGTGTTGTTTTTTACTAACATGTGTACTACTTACCTGTGACGTTTTTACTAATATGTTTGCACTATGGAACTGTGATGCTGGAAACTTAATTTCCCTCTGGATCAATAAAGTTACTATCTATCTATCTATCTATCTATCTATCTATCTATCTATCTATCTATCTATCTATCTATCTATCTTACCTCCGTTGACAGACGAGCGCGTGGAGTCGGCCAGCGCCTGAGGATGAGAGAGGGAGTGCGGGAGGACGTGATTGGTGCAGGGGGGGCTGCCGGCCGCCGGCGGGCTGCTCTGTGATTGGTGAGGAGAGTAGGCCGTTCTGACGGACAGCGGGCTGCTCCGGTCAGACGGCGGTTTGGGGGAGGACGAGCCGGGCGGCGGGTGTCTGGAGGAGGTCGGCGCGGCGGTTCGACCGGAGGCTCCGGTCCTGCCCGACAGGCCGATCTCTCGAGCCCTCTGAGGGAGAGGAATGTATTTACCTTCCCTGGATAAACCAGACGGAGGAAAAGAAGCGGTGAGAGGCATTCTGGGAAGCTGATCGGATAAAGACTTTAAATCAGAGAGGAACTTCTGGAGCTGGAGGCAGCGGAGCAGAAACATTTTTAAATCTTTTACTTATAAACATCTTCAAACACAACTGATTTTATTCATTCTGACCGTAGAAATCACAAATTTGGATACGAAATCAGATAGAAGTTAGATTATTAACAATAGCACCGGCTCTCCTATCACAGATTTTTCCTCATAATCATTTTTAAAGTGTATAACAGACAGAAACAGTGTACGGAGTTCCTGTTACCTTCCGGTGGAGGTGAACCCGGGGCTGGCTCTGTCCTCCCTCTCTCGGACCACGGAGCTGTATTTGTCCTCCTCGCTCCGGCCCTCGTCGTTCTCTAAGGAGACCCGCCGGCGGTACTGCAGGCTGCCCTCGATCTCGTTGGCTAGCCGAGCGGCTCGCGCCTCCCGCTGCCGGAAAACCTCAGAGTTCCCCTTCTCCAAAGGCATGCTGGGAGAGCACGAATATATATATACAACTGACTTTCACTTCTTAACAATAAACGTTCTTTGACTGGACGTTCATCTAAACTACATTTCCATCAGGAGATTAACTTCTCATTTTTTTCTCATTTAAATTTATGTTGGAGCATTTAAAATGATTATTATTATCATGTTTTAGTAGTAGTAGTAGTAGTAGTAGGGATGGTAGTTACTCTAGTATTAGTGAGGGGTAAAATGTTGGCATTAAATTATTTTTTAAAAATATTTTTTTATTTTTTAACAAGCTTAGTCTAATATTTACAGCTTGACAGCTCCTTCCTCTCTGTTATGACAATATTTTACTAAAGTAAACATTAATTTTGCTCTCTCTTATAGTTTCACCTTCTAATAAGTGGGTTAGAAATAATAAACCGTCCTGAAAAACTATGAAAATAATAACAAATAATAAACCCAGGGGGAAAAGTCAGGTTTTGTTTATAATGTCAGTGACTGAAGCACTATATATAAAATAATAATAATGAATTTAATTCATATAGCACACTTTAAAATACAGCAAAATCTCATAGTACTTCACATAAAGGATAAAACCATCATAATATAGCGTTAAAACAATTTAAACAAAAGAACTATGTGATTAAAAGCAGTTAAAATAGTGTAAATATTTCCAGTTAAACTGAGTTCTCCCTGTAAATGTAAAGCTGTGACTCACGTGTACATGGAGAGGCTGGAGTCGTAGGTGGACTTGACGCCGTACGTCTCCTCGTTAAACTTGAACATCTCGTTGGCGTCCCAGCCGTTTGACTGAAAGACAAAGACAGAAGCTGAACTTTGGAGCGTTATTTAACCTCCTTCATGACAAGCTAGTATGACCTGGTTGGTACCGATGGATTCCTCAGATTTTATAATTTCATATGATACCAGTATCTTCACTCTAGCTTTAAAACTGAGCCGCTACAACCTAAAAATCACAAGTTGCGTTAATGCGTTAAAGAAATTAGTGGCGTTAAAATGAATTTACGTTAACGTGTTATTATCACATTAACTTTGACAGCTCTAATCTTTAGTCTTTCTGTTGATTTCTGTCAGTCTTATAATCTTTATTGGTTTATCAATTGGTGTGAAGGGGTGTGTGTGTGTGTGTGTGTGTGTGTGTGTGTGTGTGTGTGTGTGTGTCCGTCCTCACTGTGTCGGCCTCCAGCTCGAAGTTTTCTCCGTTTCCGTTTCCGTCCCACCTCTGAAGGACCTTCTCCCGGTGTTCCCCGTTCACCCGCGTGGAGCTGATGGACGTGTCGGTGAACGTGTCTGAACACACACACAAACAAGGTCAAAGGTCAACAATAAATAATACCAGTATCGGAAATGCGTCCGATGCTGCCCAAAATTTGGTATCGGTGAGTACGCCAGTCTACGCACCGATCTGATACCAATATTTGTTAACCCAGAAAAACATCAACTTGTTTAACTGGAAATCAATTCTTCTTCTTCGCTGCTCCAAAACAGTAGCGTTCACCGTGCTGTTGCCCTGGAGGTATCATGGCTGCCACTGGCTACTACTGTTTTATAGCAGTGAAGAAGAACTGATTGCAGCTAGTTTGTCACAGCTGTTAAATAACGATAATAATAATAACTATATGTATTTTTTTTTTATTACGCTGGTATCGGATCGGTACTCGGTATCGGCCGATACCGCAAGTTCAGGTCTCGTTATTGGTATCGGGAAGGAAAAAATGGTATCGGAACATTTGTGTTACTTCATTTAGTGACAGGTAGTGACTTAACAGACATTTATTTAAATGAATTATTATCTTCTTATCTTCATGATTGCCACTTTAAGGTCATTCAGACAATGTTTATTAAGAATTTATTTGTATGAAAAACAACAAAAACTAAGTTTGCTATGAATTCTTTAGAAATTGTAATTGCTTTATAATTTTGTATTTGGCTTAATATTTGTTAAAAGGATGACAGTTTGGTTTCTCTTCCGTACCTGATTGTTAATTCAATGAGATGAGCTGTTTTGTTTGTTGTGCGTATAAGTGTGTTAGAAAAAGAAAGAAAGAAACATCTACTTTGAGAGAGAGATCAGAAGATCAACCTACAAGGCGGATGGATAAACTTTCGTTTGTTAGAAAAAGAAAATAAAGAAATAGTTCCTGCACGTAAAACCAAAAACCATTCAGATTATAAGACAAAGGAGATCCAGTCACAAAGACCGACAGTCTTGTTACCTCTGACAGCGAAGTTTAGGTCGACGTCACGGCAGGTCATGGTCACCAGGTCGCTGGGACTGAAGATCATGGTGTCAGTGATGTCTTCAATCTTGGGTTGAGAGGACTCGCTTCCTCCTCCTCCTTCCTCGCCTCCTCCTCCTCCTCCTCCTCCTCCTCCTCCTCCGTCTCCATCGCTGTGTTTATGGACAGCATCCACCGCCAGCTCACACTGGACGTAGACAGAAGAGTTCACACAGATAAATCGTGTAACTTAAGTGAAGGATTCAGAGAGAGTGCGGTGGAGTGTTTTTTACCTGTGAGCTTAAAGTCTTGAAGATTCCCTCGTACGCGGCGCCGTTCTTCACTCTCACATCGCAGGTGGAGCCCTGAAACCAGTAGCGAGGAAAGATTCAGGATCTCTGTTCTGTCTGTACGTGGTGCTTAAAACTAAAATAAAGTTTTTACTACGACTTCAGACAGATAGAAGTACTCACCACGACTGCTGTGAGGAAGTGAAGCATTCTGGCGTTGTTGTAGACGCCTTCAAATACCTGCAGATACAGGTGAGCAGGATGTGAGCAGGATGTACAGTGAAGAACAGAAATCTGTGGCGTTCATAGGTTTGTTTAATGAGACAATATAAACTTTTTAGGCCGATATTGATATCAATATTTGACAGGAAAATCCAAAAACGATAAACTGATCCTTATTTTTTTTAATTCAACCTTTATTTTAACTTGGAAACACATTGAGCTCATTTACTATATAAATGTAGTAATCTTAAAATAAACAAACATTTTATATCACCTAAATTTGGTGTAGCGCTGAAACAATTAATCAATTAGTCAGTCGACAGACAATTAATTGGCAAAAATTTTGTTAAACGATTAATCATTTCACAAGATTTTAAAGGAAAAATCCCTAAATTGGCTCGTTTCTAGCCTCTAACATGTTTACATTTCAGGTTTTTTCTTATATGAGAGCAAACAGAATGTATTTGGGTTTTTAACAGTAATTTGGACATGTTGGACATGTTTTTGACATTTTATAGATTAACCCCTTAACACACAATTAATTCATGTTTATGTCTACATACTTTGGTGCCGATTCGATATGTATTGCGATTTTTAAGTTTTGCGATTCAATATTATGATTTATTGTGATTTTTGTTAACTTTTTTAACTCTAGACCATGAAGGGAACAAGTTGAATCAGACACTTCTAGAGACTTTTAATTTGGAAAATCTCTAAATGAATCCAGTAAAAATGTTTGATTTTCAGCATGTATGTAGTCAGAGACGTTTTGAAGTCAAATATATCAGGATCATTGTCAGGAATTATTTATTGAATCATTTCCAGCAACCCAAAACTCAAAGAATAAAGACATTTCCCTCACAGATTAGTGGTATTTTCTTTTTAAATTATAAGGAACATGTAATGTTTTATACTTCTGGTGAATATAATCCGATCAATCTTATTTCCATAGATGTATTTTGTATATACAGTTCCCTTTGTTAACACCTTATTTTGAAAAGCGGACGTAGTCCCACGTGTCTACTTCCTCTAACTTCTCCAAGGTGGTCTCTAGCTCTCCCGTCAGCTCCGTTCTCTTTATCCATCCATGGTCAGCTCCATCGGGGCCGTTTCAATGCATTTAACATAAATGTCAGTATATGGGTGCTCTACAGTTGTAGCGTCGGCCCATTTGACCACGGAGATGAGAGCGACGGCCGGCTGGACCGCACGTTACCGCCATACCATAACGTTTCCTGTTAACTGTTTCGCACTTTTTTGGGGATATTTTGCGGATATTTTTCCGCCTTTTTTTCGGAAATATTTCAGACATTTCTCAGACTTTATTCAGCTTTTTTTCTGACATATTTCAGACATTCTTTGGACATATTTCTGACTTTTTTTTTTTAGATTTTTTTTTTCGGTCTTATTTCGTTTTTTTTTTTTCTGACTTTTTTAAGCCTTTGTTCGGACACATTTTGGCCTTTTTTAGAAGTTAGCATGTAGCTTTAGCCGTGATGTCTAGCTCTGCTTTTCCTGTCAATGTGTGAAACCCAAAGTGTTTCCATCCTTTACTGGATGTGTAGTGTTTACCACGCTGGATTTAACATGTGAGGGTGCAGGTCGTATCCACGACGACCCTCCGACGTTTTATACTTTCTGAGGTTTGTTTTGGTTGACGGATACGGAACGGATATGACGTCACGTTACTCAGACTTACAACAATAAAAACTTCCTTCTACCTCCACATAGACTCAAATGAAGCAAATATATCAATTCTGGCATTAAAAAAAACTCTATTTAAAAACAGTAAAAAAAAAAAAAACACATAGGTGAATTTTTTTTTCCCACCCAGAGTAAATGCCCCCGCCCCCCTCCCCCCCCTCTGGGTTTGGGCTGAGCCCTGAATGTCTGCACCGTCTGGCTCCGGCCCTGCTAATAACAACCTTTAATTCCTTAATAAAGCCAGTGAGCTGAGTCTCTACTCACTAAGCTGCTGACAGGAGATGTCTGAGACGGTGGTTTCATTGTGTTCCTGGTCCTGCAAGAGGGGAGAAAACATGAATATCAGCTAACAGCTAACAGGAGCTGCTTCACTGAGAACAATAAACACAAGCCTCAAACTCAGAAACCTTTAAAGCTAGCTAGTTACACACTCACACACTGACATGGCACGGCTCGGCACGGATTCAATCAGATGTTAACATCTAAACTGTGAAGCTGTCCTAAAGCAGGAAGAGCTTAAATGTTGTTAAAATCAGCTAGCTTAGCTAAGCTAACGTAGCTAGCTTAGCGCATACGGCGAATTTTTAGCAACAGAGACACAAACGAGCCGCTGGAAACACATTTAGAAACTGACAGTAATTAGAAATGTTAGTAATTAAGTTATACTTTTTAGTCATGTGCATCCCTGTTGTTCCAGTCTCGTCGTTCCAGTGGAAAGTCACACGGTGTTTGACAGGCCAAACACGATACACCGCTGGAAAAACAACAAAACACGGCAGCGGGTGCGTTTGATTTTAACAAACCCGGCATCTGCTGTACATGTGATTACGGGTGCACTCAGGCGGGGCGGGCTTATACCAAGCGTTAGAAATCAATAATAAATATTTTTAATTAAAAAGAGCGTAATTGTATTTAAAATAACAATTTTCAGTGATGTAAATACTCATAAAGTGCTAATGTTGCCGCATAATAACATCAAGTCAAAAACAACCGGGCTAAGCCGATATAGTGTAACGAACGCACCAATCGTAAACCCCGCCTACTGACTTAATCTATAACCCGATTGGACAAAACTTTCTGTCAGTCATTTCTGACCTTTTTTCTCATTGGTTTTGGTTTCCTGTCAATCATTTCTCCTCCGGGCTTGTCCTCATAAAGGTCATGTGAGGAAACTGATGCAGCAGGAGGATGTTTTTTAAATTTAGTTTTAGCAAAGAAACTACGAATTAAAAATGTTTTTAAGTGTGAGCTGGATTCAGTTCAGTTTTATAAAGATAAGTTATATCCCAATAACAAGTAATAGAATATTTTAAAAGGCTACTTTTAACTTAATTGCCCCCCAAAAAATAAGAAATAAGACAATAAGTGAGCCATATTTACAAATATATACCAAAATAAAGTGTTTTTAGTACATACTATTTTACCAAATATTAAATCAGCATAAAAATACATTCTTGACCTTGGAAATAGTAATTCTGACAAAAAAAAATGTCCACTTACAGTTTTTTTCCTGAGTTTTCAACCACATCTCACGGTCTTCATCCACAGAGGAAGGAACTTTTGGTTGTTCTCACTTATTAGCTGTTTTTATAAATATGACATTTTGTAACACAAAACCTTTTTGCCACTGACATTATGAATGATATCTGTTAAACTCTACGTGCTGTATTATTCACACAGTTTGTAGTCAATATACTAATAAACCTGCAAAAGTTAAGCACTTTCTTACAATCAACAGCTCCCATTAACTTGTTAAGGAGCTCCACATTCCTCCTCCTATAGATTCCTCTGCTGGAATACTACCTGACTCCAAGTTGTCTGCGTAGTAATTTCTGCTAAATGCAGTACCTGTGAGAGTTTCTGGACAATATCTGTCATTGTTTTATGTTGTTAATTGATGTCCAATAATAAATATATAGATACATTTGCATAAAGCAGCATATTTGTCCACTCCCATGTTGATAAGAGGATTAAATACCTGACAAATCTCCCTTTAAGGTTCATTAAGAACAGATAAAAAGTGTGCAATTAACTTGTGATTAATCACGATTAAATAATTTTAATCTTTTGACAGCCCTGGTATATAGTTTACTCTAACTCAACGGTTGTGTGGTGCACTACCTGTTAAATAAACTAAAACTAATAATGATCGAGCGTCACTGATGTTTTTCTGGACAAGAAAACTAATTCAATATCTGAAAAGTGACATCATTTGTCCTTGGAAGAATGACGTGTATAAATCTGAAATGGGTTTTTTTTGACGAGGAAGTATTGAATTACAGATATCTGCAATATATATCCAGTCTAGCTATTACATGTTAAAACAGCCACTTATACTTTTTAAGGATTTAAAGATATCTCAAATTTAATTTTGAACAGGAGAAATAAAGTTTAAGATATCTTGATATATAATTTCTACTAAAAAGAATGTCTAATTGCCATTCTGACTAGTGAGAACACAGTTTTAACTCGGAGAGATGCTGGTATGGATATCTAACATGTAATTACAGATAGGAGTGTGGTTTGATTAAATGTTAAAACATATTTCACATGAAGATAAAGAGAGAGAAGAAGAAGAGAAACAGCTGATTCATCACTTTTCAACGGTGGTGTATACTCTAACAGCATTTCAAGAATGCTTAAAAAAAAAAAGACCACAGACCAACAGCTATGTTTCACTATATTTATATTATATCATTAAATTCAATGTAGTACCTGAAACTAACCACACGGGGTGGACAGACGACGCTGCCCGCCCTCAACACACGGTCCCAGCAAAGAGAGAAAAGAGACAGAGAAAGGCACAAAGAGTTTTGAAACTGAGAAAAGGACACTGAACATGATGATTAAGGGAGGGAAGGTCATATAGACGAATACATGGGCAAAGAAAAGGCCGGTAGAGATGACTGGGTGGGTTATTATGTGGTGCATAAAGAAACAGGCAAGCTCTAAACTGAATGATGACGACAGACACAGAAAGGCACAAGTAGAAAAAGTAGGTATTTTCATTGACATTTTCTGCTAATTGTATTTTTCTTTTTTTTTAACCCTTGATGAATGGAGGTCGAGGAGGAGAAGACAGCATGACAAGAGATTTTTAACTGTAGCCTTGAGAACGAGGCATTATAGCAAATCTTATATATATATATATATATATATATTTATATATATAATTTTTTTTTCCTTCTTTTTATCCCAAAAATTAAAAAAAAGGCACAAACACATTTTCAATTACAAGATGGAGTCGGAACAAGTGTTACATGGAGTAAGCATACAAAATAATAATAAAAAAAAAAAAAAGGTGTCTTAAAAACAAATAAAATTAATACTATTATTCTGACCGTCATTATTATTATTATTATTTCCATCAATAATTATTGTTATTGGTATCATCAATAATTTCTCTTGTGTGTCGGAGAGAAAGAGAGAGAGACATTTACTGAGTGATGCTGCTGAGTGTGACTGAGGTAAATGTTTTCCTGCTTCCTGCTCTGGTTCGTGTGACACTTAGACCCAAAATACTCTGTTGTGTTGAGACACCGTCAAACCAAACTCCATTGAAAAAATCAGTCAATTTAACGCTGCCTCGTGCGCTGGCAAACATTTTCTTTGAGGAACTTTTATACAGATAATAATCACATTTTTAACCCACAATCTTCTTCTACTAATGTACACAACAATGGGCTTCAACTTACGATTATTTTTGTTTTCAATTAGATTAATTTTTCTATCAAATGCCAGAAGAACCACATCAATGTTACTTTACCTTGCAATTTATGTCACCAAATCCTCTTGGTTAAATTTCTATATTTTTTTATTATCTATTTTACTTATTCTGTATTTGTCTGTATTATTGATGTCTCTGTGCTGCTGCGACAACCACATATCCCCTGCCGGAGATCAATAAAGGTTTATCTCATCTTAAAATGTCCATCAAAATTTCAGAGCTGTAGGTGTTGTCCTCAAATTGTTTTATCCTAAAAATCTAAAGACGTAAAAACAAAGAAAAAGCAGCAAATTCTCACATTTCTGAAGCTAAATACAACAAATGTTTTTTAAGCTTAGAAAATGAAAACGTATCAAAATCAACATTAGTGTTATTATTATTATTTATACATTCAAACACATATTGTGTTTATTTTAAATTGACATTTCACACGTCTGTTCGGTCTTGTAGTTCTTCCAATCAGACATGAATGTAATAGTGTATTGATGTTAATATTTTAAAGGGATAGTCGTGGTGTTTCTCAGTGTGGTTGTGTGAGCTGCTTCTCCATAGTCAGTGTATTACTTACAGGAGAAACAGACAGGAGTACCAGCACGGGAGCAAAGCAGTGTACAGCTGTGGACGGGGGGGAAGCAGCTAAACGCATTTCAGACACCTAAAAACATCAATATCAGTTTAAGTTTACGCTATATTTAGAATGTTTTCACCGCTTTCCCTCGCCGTCAGACGGCCCTTTCTGACGGGGGAACTGAAGCCGTTATCTGTGCTCTCTTCAAAGACACCAGACTCCATTGATAAAAACAGTAATTTAAGTAACAGTGACAGGAGTTGCTGATCTACCGCTGCATCGACCGGTTAGTTAGTATGTGTTATTGTGTGACTTTGGTGTTTTAAAGAGTTAGTTCAGATACGCTAAAGTCACACAATAACGCAAACTAACTAACTTATCGATGCAGCGTTAGATCAGCAACGACCGTGTTCTGAGAGGTTAAATTACTGCTTTTTTCAATGGAGTCTGGTGGATTTGAAGAGAGCATAGATAACTGCTTCAGTTCCCCCCATCAGACGGGGCTTTGTGATATGAGGGGTGGAAGTAACACAAATTAATTAATAAAATTGATGTGAATCACTAAATTTTTCAATTCACGTACATTTTCATCACTTCCATTATTAATTCGTAAGCATTTTTCATCGCTTCTATCACTGTTTTAGTCAAATGGGCTTTAAATTAATCAAAATCACTTGAAAATTTATAATTTTTCAATTCACATCCGTTTTTATCAATTATTTTTTGTTACTTCCACCCCTCGTATCAGACATCCCTTTCTGACGGGGGAACTGAAGCCGTTATCTGTGCTCTCTTCAAATCCACCAGACTCCATGGGGAAAAACAGTAATTTTACCTCTCGTAACACAGGAGTTGCTGATCTACCGCTGCCTCCATCGGTTAGCTTGTTCGTGTTATTGTGTGACTTTAGCGCATCTGAACTAACTCTTTAAAACACCAAAGTCACACAATAACACAAACTAACTAACCGATCGATCGATGCAGCGTTACACGAGCAACTCCCGTCTTCTGAGAGGTGAAATTACTGTTTTTTTCAATGTAGTCTGGTGTCTTTGAAGAGAGCACAGATAACGGCTTCAGTTCCCCGTCATAAAGAGCTGTCTGACGGCGAGGGAAAGCGGTGAAAATATTCTAAATATAGCGTACACTTCAACTGATATTGATGTTTTTAGGTGTCTAAAACGGGTTTAGCTGCAGCTCGTCCACAGCAGTACACTGCTTTGTCCCGTCCTGTCTGTTCTACATGTAGAAGCTTTTAAATGGAGCCTGCTGTGACGTGGTCTCGGTACCAGGTAGAGTGTGTAGCTTTGGGTCTACCTGCCACAGTACAGATGTCTGTAGAGTGTGTTTGGCCTCTGGCTAGCGTGTGCTGTCTTGGCAGGACCATGTGAGGTATCAGGACTGCTGGCTTCACAGCGCTCCAGCTCTCACCGCTGTTCACGTACAAGAGAGAGCCCGCTGTGAGTCGTACCGGCAAAAACAAAGCTTATCTGACTAAATACAAACAAAAGAAATGTACCGCTAGTTTTAGTGTTATGAAGCCGCTCTCACCCGTCTCTCCGTCTGCTTCTCTCTCTCTCGTATAGTGTTAGTACTTTTACATCTCCTCCTCCTCCTCCTCCTCCTCCGCTTCTCCTCCGCCTTGCTAACAAAATAAAAATACTGGTTATGAATGGCTATGATGTACGCCGCCTCATCCAATCTCACGTTCGCTCACACACACACTCAAACACAAACACACATACACACTCCTCCTCCTCCTCCTCCTCCTCCTCCTCCTCCTCCTCCTCTTCCTCCTCCTCCTCCACCTCCTGGTCTTCCCTTCATCAGAAGAAGGAGTACTGGTTGTCGATGGCTCGGGGCGCCCTCGCTCCGTCCCTCTCTTCGCCCTCCACGGCTTCTAGTTGGCGGAGAGGAGTGTCCCTGTCTCTCTCCTCCCAGTCTTCCACTCCTCCTCCACTACCACCTCCGCTGCCTCCACTTCCTCCTCCTCCTCCTCCTCCGCCTGCTCCTGTCGTTGCCATCGTCACCACAGCTGCTCCACCTCCACCTCCTCCTCCTCCTGCTCCTCCTCCTCCTCCAGCCTCCATCTCGTTTCCTCTCTCCTGGGGAGGAGTCGGGGGCGGCGGGCGGCCCGGCGGCAGCGGAGGAGGCTGAGGCGGGCTACGGGGTCGGCTGGTCAAGTCTGCATGGAGCGGAAAAAGACGAGAGAGAGAGAAAGGAAGAAAAAAAAAAGGAGGGAAATGAGAGAAAAGTGTAAATAAAGGAAGGCAGAGGAGGAGGAGGAAGAGGAGGAAATAAGGCCAAAAGTGTAGTGAAGGAGTGAAGTGACAGCGTAGTCGGAGGAGAGGAGGGTGAGAGGCGGGAGAGAAGAAGAGAAAGTGAACGTGAGTGGGCGGTTAGGTGGAAGAAGTCTGCGGTCATGGAGTCCATCATGGGAGTCATGGAGGCAGTCCAATACCAGGAACACACACACACACACACACACACACACACACAGTTTTAACACTGTGATCAATAGTAGGCATCGTTCATCAGTAGAATGTCAGAAAAAAATGTTGTTTTCAAAGTTAACGTGATAATATCGCAAATTCATTTTAACGCCACTAATTTTCTTTAACGCAACTTGTGATTTTTAGGTTGTAGCGGCTAAGTTTTAAAGCTAGAGAAGAAGATACCGGTATCATATGAAACTAGAGAACATGATGAATCCATCGGTACCAACCATGTCAGACTAGCTTGTAGTGAAGGAGGTTAAATAACGCTCAACTTAAAAAAAAGTC